>KN515674.1:18588-67123 GCA_000787155.1 Scartelaos histophorus
AAAGACATAAGAGAAAAAAAGAAAAACTAGGGGCAAAATCAAAACTCTGAGAAAGAGTTATAATTTTATTATTGTTATTGTCATTATTTCTATTTGTAACTATGATTTCCACTAAACCACCTTAAGAAAATAAAAATTACAAAAATTTATGTGAGAATGTGTTTATATATTTATAAATTTTTACTGCTGCAAGTTTTGTTGTATTTTGTACAATAAATCTAAACCTTTATTACCACATGACATCAAAACGTGGAGTGTTTCTGTTTGAGAGAAGTACTCAGCCTAAATATGCAAGGTTTATGTCTTAAACATGTATAATAATATAATAATCATAATAATACATTTTATTTATTAGCCATCTTTCTGGACACTCAATTTCTATTACTATTTACGATTAAAACACACAGTTAAAGCTACATTTAAAGTGGGACAATATTTAATTGATTGTAGTGTTTTATTAGTATTTGGTATTTATTGTTTAATATGTAGTATTGTACTCAGACAATATTTTTGATAGTACTATAACAGCAATATTCCAAAACTGATATTTAACACAAACCATAATCAGATAAGAATCACCCCACAACAAATTGCATAAAGTAAGGATTTTTATTCTAGCTTAATTAAGATATTGAGGTACATTCAACTGCAAATAAAGGCAATCCATGAAAAATACTAGCATGACATGATACTCACAGAACAGTCTGGCCATTTTAAGTTCGCCATCATCACATTTTCCTCCAGAGTATGTAAACAAAACAGCATGCGTCATAAATATAGCTTCATTTGTACTATAGGATAACAAGATGCAGTGTTGTACTAGCCCCGTTGCTTTTAGTGCAGAGATCTGTTTGAACGCTGTTTGGGAAGACTTACAGTAGTGCTGGTGTAGTTCCATGTAGAAGTATGTCGTATTTTCCATTGATGGAGGGTAAAAGATGGAATAAAACTGCATTTATTTTAATCTCATTTATATTATTATTTCATTGTAGCACATAGGCAGGGGAATACGGACCTAAAAATGAAGAAATATAATGGGTTTGATCATATTCTGATAAAAGTGGTACCATGTAAGGATGTCATCTCAGAAAAATCATTAGAATATGTCATCTATAATAACAAAAACATGAAATTGTGCGTCTTGAAAATGACTTGTTGTTAAATGTTAAAAAATATAATAAAAATGAATCTTGAAATGCATCTCATAATACTCATAATACTAGATATGGTAATGTGAGATAAAGAATCTCTGTATTTTTTTAATTTTTTAAAATTTTTTTTAATATTTTGTGTTTTTTTGGGGGTTTTTTTTGCTTGTTTTAAATGGACTTTCTCTGACTTTTGTTCATGTTTTAACAGGTTCAATTCACGCTGACCAGAAAACGTTTGGAAACATGCAGATGTCGACTTCCAGTGTAGTTGCGGACACTGGGCTTGTGATAAAACTGTAGACTCAGCAGCAGTGTCTTCACAACCTGTAAAAGATTTCCAGGGGGACGAGACTTTAATCGGATCTTCATGTCACTTACTGGCGGCTGGTTGGAACTGTTGATCGCAGAACATAACGGAACGCTAAGGTGACATCTTTTTTTTTTTTATTAAGTGAGACAAATTATAATACACAAATGAATAAGCAATTTTAAAACACAGTGACATCTAGATGAAGAAAACTGAGTCATTTTCTCAGTTTTCCCAGATCTTTTCAGTTACTATTGGCAACAGAGCCCAAATAAAGACATCATCAACATGTTTCCAAACGTCTGCCGATTTTGTGACGAAAGCGTGAATAGAGCCTGTTCACTTTATAATTAGTCAATTAATAAAATGAAAAAAGAGAAACAAAACCATGGCAACTGCAAAATAAAGTACCGTAGTTGTAGCATAAAGAATATGCTGTTTATGGCAACAACAATTCTGAAAGAGGTAAAATAATTTCCACACAAATAAATTAATACAAAAGAAAAAAAAAAGATTGTAAAGGTACAGTATGCATCTTTGTGGAGGCGGCACTGTTAAAACGGTACTTCGGAACATTCTCCATAGAGATGAAGGAGATTAATGCCAAACTGCGAAATATTATAGCTAAAAGAACTGCATTTCCATGGAAACAAGCAGGAAGTGGCCAAATAAGAGTCAGGTTTGTGGAGATGCAAGCCCGCTCAGACTAAGGACAAGTTTTTCAGTGCAATTAACAAAAAGCTAAAAAGTTACATACTGTGGCTTTAAAAATGACAAAAATTCTACATCGCTAGTGTACCGAGCCAGCATAATGCATACGTGTCTTAGCAGTGGTGGACAGTAATGAAGTAGTGAAGTACTCAAGTATACATTTTAGGTATCTGTACTTTACTTTTTACATTCATTTCACTACATTTGAGAGCAGGTATCTGTACATTCTACTCCACTACATTTTTGAGGATGAAAAGTTCAAAGTATTTTTTATTATAGTCTGAGAGCTGAACAAGCTGAGAGTTTATTTTTAAAACGTTCAAATTTTGAGCAAACAAATACAATTAAATAGATTATTTAATTGTTTTTGTTGAAAAAAAAAAGCACTAATCTGCATCAAAACCACTACATCTGAAGCCATATAAGACCTCAAAATCTATAACTTCATTCTTCAAGCACAATTTTAAACAAGTACTTTAATACTTTTACTTGAGTCAATTTTTTCATGTGATACTTTTACTTTTACTTGAGTATTTTTTGCTCCGACGTCTATATTTTTACTTATTATTACTTATTTTATGGTGCACTGTGTAACTTTTCTGGTGGAGGGTCTGTGAAATGGAACATTCTAAGCTAAGCAATGACATATCCACAGAAACAAGAAGGTGACATCGAAAAAGTTACATAGTGCACCTTTAAGAACATTTTTACACAGGTACTTCAATACTTTTACTTGAGTATTTCACCACTGTGCCTTATGTGGGAGGAAGGAGACACTGCTGAGTCAATAGACAGTGAGTTATATGCAGCCTTGTGCTTCCAATCAGTGTAAATATTGAAGGACAGTATAATGAATGTGTGTGTGAGTGATGGTGCTGTACTGGAGCTGTACTGGAGCTGTACTGGAGCTGTACTGGAGCTGTACTGGAGCTGAACTGGAGCTGTGCTGGAACTGTATGGGGTCAGGAGGAGTGACCAAAGGCTGCCTGTGTGTTGAGAGGTCTCTGCACGATCACTGCGTTGGTTAAATCTGCTTCCTCTAGGCTCAAGTCCAGGTCGCTCAGCTCTCGAAATGGTATCGACGTGGTGAGGACGAAAGGGGGGCAGCTCCTCTGACAACGTGTGACGAAATCTTGGACATCAGTGATCCTAGGAACAAAAATAAAGAGGTTATAGCACAGACGGTATAAAAGAAGTTGACTAAGCAAGTGTGACTCAAATGAGGCTAATGGGTACAGGAGCAAATCTGGAGTGGTAGAGTAAGATTCAGATTTTATTTTGGAAAACTATTTAAAAAGGTACACTATGGAATTATTTTAGTGGAAGGTCCTTGCTGTACTGCTATTGCTTTTATTATTGCTAATCATAATTAAGGACACAGAGAGCACATATGGTCCATAGTTAAGACATACACAGTATAGTTATATAGTACGTTATTATAAAGAGACAATGTTGTAGAAAAACTAAAAGATAAGTTATTTGTATTTATGGCATTAAATATCCATCTCCATGGAGACAAGCAGGTGACGTCAAACCACCAAGCTAAGTTAAAATAGCTGAACTATAGCTATAGTGAGTGTGTCTGAATTCCCAGGATCCTTCCTCCAAAGACCACTCTGTAGCACTCATCTGGAGTCGGCTCCTCTGAACCAGAACCGAGTGTCTTGCTCACAGCTCCTGGAACCCCTGGAGCTCCAGGAACAGGCTCTAGGGACTGTAGGTGTGCACTGTGTCACATGACCAAATCAAACACGAGTTTTAATAAATGTCAATTCTTCTACAAATATAAAGTGTTGAGAGATATTTATATGTGAACACATGTCAATAATAATAATAATATAATAATAATAAGACTGAGTGAACCATCTGGTATGGAGTGATTTAGGCTGATCATCAGCTACTGAAATAAATACACAGACTGAAACATCTTTGGGTGAGGGGCTAAGCGTATTCCAAACCCTTTTCTTGAAGAGATTTTGCTGCATTTGTCCTGATTTTAATTCATTCACTCTGGTGATAGTGTGATCTGTAGCAATGTTGCTAAAACATTGAAATATTTACTTTTTATTGCCAAATGAGTTTTATTAGATTAAAATGTATTTTACTGCTTTAATAAGGCTGATAAAATATTAGATTGTGGTGCATTGTGGGCAATTTCAAGCGCTCCGAGGTGGCCAAGAATCTGCCCGAGCATCCTTGGTTAAAGAGCCAAACGGAGGAGTCAAGGACGTGGGGGATTTAAGGGAATTGGAACAGCACTTGGGGGAGCTCTGATGATGTGGATTTGTCCCAAGGGTTCAGAAGCCGAGGATCCTGGCAACAGGACACACCCACTAATTGACTGATAATTTAACATTTCAGCAGATATCAATACTGAAAAACACAAAGCCGTAAAAATAAAGGAACGACTACTATTTTGTGCAGTTAAATTAAATGTAATAGAAACTGGTATCAAGGATTTTTTTTCCTATATAAGTTTTTGTTTTGTGACAATGCCAAAATAAACAATAAAGTCAAATTTTAAATGGTGAAACAACAAACAACAAAGATACCCAACGCATTTAACTGTATATATCCTGTCTCTAGGACACATTGGACCTATTTATGAGATTAACTTCCTGTTTAAAGATGCATTATGTAACCTTTGGTTTGGGGGTCTGCACCTGCTTGTTTCTATGGAGATGTCATTGGTCTGCCTGGAATGTTCCAGTGTGACATTTAACAGCTCTCCCTTACATTTATCACACCACAGATCGTTTTTCAGCTCAAAATACCTTGAACAATATTCTGACTGTGAGCGGGGTCACCTCTTCACAGATCTGATCTGTAACTTGGTCTGCTTCGGTCTCCATGAAGATAGAAAGCAAACATCTCCACAGAAAAAAGCGTTCTGATGGACCCTCAATCAGACCCTCAATCAGAAAAGCACCTTTAAACATGATATACTGAGGACTTTTACCCATTAAAAAATACATACTTTGCTTGAATTATTAATTTCCATGGCAACGGCGTTAGATTTGCATCGCTCTGAAACTCAAGGACAGAACATGCTTTGTGGTGTAGCCCTCCATAGGCGTTTTAAAGAGTACGTGCTAGAAGAGTAATTAATATTTCAGTCTTCTCTAAAGTCTACTATACATGAACATTACAAAAATTGAATCACAAAAGGCATACTTGTCAGAAAAACAGCAGATACTTCCCCTAATTTGTTCTACACTTGATTTCCGGGACAACAAAAGCCCCCCATGGAACATTTCTATCCCGTTGCCAAGTATCTGTGGCTTAATACTAGCGCTGACTCCACTTCAAAGCTCCATACTAGTAAAAGCATGTATTATTGATGAAGACCCTCCCCTTATGAGCAGTTCGTGGTGGGCCAAATGCTATAGCTCGGGGCTGGGAGGGCTTCAGCGCTGTATGCTTTAGCTGCTAACCCTGTTACATAAATGCAGCATCGGAGTTACGCAATGTCTCTCTGGGGATTTTATAGATCCTGCGCTCCTTTGCTACATCTCAGATTATGTTTTGAGCAGCCCAGTTCACTACAATGGTAAGAGAGATAACACGCTCTTCAATCCAGAACAAAGAATGATGTAATCTTAAAACAAAATAAAAACTCTGGGTCTAGTGATCTGAAAAGAGGGGCACAGAAATCTACTGATGCTTTTAAACTGAACAAAAAAATTAAAGCATAATCCTGTACTCTTCACATATAGACCAGGAAAAAATGTAATCTATCTATGGATTTAAAGGTCCACTCCTCCAACACCTACTTGTCTCCATGGAAAGGTCATTGCTTTGTCTAGAATGTTCCACAGTATACATTAAACCCATCTATCATGATGGAGACAAACAGATACAGCACTACCTACATAACAGGTCAGATCTGCGGAGAGTCTGCCCTTTTCACAGAAGGAATTATTGTATTTTTGAGCAAAAAAACAAAACAAAAAACACCTGTAATGAATAAATTCTTGATATATAGAGCTTAACAAATGTATTAGAGCACCAACCAGTGCTATTTCACTTCTACCAAAATAAGGTTTTATGTTTCTATCATGGTTAATCCTCCAGTATGTGCAAAATCGTTTATCCAAACCAGATCATTAATGCTAAAATAGAACTATTGTTGTTATCCATAAATTTTCAAGTTTAATGTTTTCCAAAAATGAGCCCAACGTCTCATCCAAAGAGACTTTGCAAAACAACATTAAAACAATGTAAGAATTAAGCTGTTACCACAAAATATTCATTTGTTTGGTTATTATTTGTCAACAAGAACTATTTTGTTCTGTTGTTTTGTCATTTTCTTAATGAATAACAATGAAATTGTTCATGTGAAACAAGTTTTTGATAAACTATAAAGTTATTTATGTTGTTTTCATGACAGGTGCTCTAATATATTTGTTAAGCTCTGTATGTTGAAAGTCACACTACGGAACATTCTAGGTTAAGCATTAACATCTCCATGGAGACAATTAGGTAGCCGACACTCCACCAGAAAAGTTGCACAGTGCACCTTTAAGAGTGATAAAAAATGTGCACTGTTGTCATAGCAATTAATAATTTAAAACATAATAAAAACGGTTTTGTTTAGCTGTGTTGACAGTATGACTGAAATGTTTTTATTCCGCACTTTTCTCTTTTAAGGTTAATTAGGACTGTTGCCATAGTAATTTGCAATTCAAAACTAAATTTTAGACCGACCAAAAGTCCTCAAAATGGCACCTATCAGAAACCCACATTTAGAGTACTAGAGTAGGAAAATCCAATATAACAAAGCCATTTATATTACTGTGCTGATTTGGTGTTTTTGGTATTTCAAATATAACACAATTTCACTTTCATATAGAGCTGCAGTATGTATTACAGATGAGGGGGAAGCTAGCTAAAAGTACTGTACACATGTTTATTGTAATGTAGCAAATAATTCAAGGGCATAATCACAGAAATGATTGTTTGTGTTTCTTGAATATATTACAAAACATGTAAACAATATAAAAAAAACTGTCTCTCTCCTCCCACTATATAAGATGGTGTGAAAATGGAAAATAATAAATGAAAGGTACAGCACTTTTTCATAATATTTAAACAAATAAAACAAATCTAATTTACATCTGCTTTTTCTTGAATATATAAAATTACCATGAAAACAATAGAAAAAACTCAAAATAATAAATAAAAGATCCAGCATTTTTACATGTATAATATTGAAAACACAGCAAATTTAATTCAAGAAACCTGCTCCTGTCCCTGTCTGTGAGCAGTCCTCCTCTCATTGCAGTAAACAACACAGTATGAATATTTATGTACAGTATACTTACCGATGCGATAAGTTAAACCTTTGTACCAGTCTCCTGCCATCAGCCAACCAAATCTGCAGCGAGGTAACGGGCAGGGCGTGGTCTAGTGTTACCATGGGAATAGGAGCAGATTCTCCATCCTCGTGCACAGATGGTGACCTGGCCACTACTCTGGGCGCAACACTGGACATAACACAGCACAAAAGATTAGCCACCCAGTGCTGGTTTTGCTCTGCACGCTACAGTACGCACGCTTAGGAATGAAGACAGTTTAGGAGTCAAATGAGGATATGCAAAAACAACTGGGGCAAACACTAACACATAATTTATTCCTACACAACTCAATAATACACAAGCGATCTGCAATTGTAATGGTGGAATATTTAGCTGCTCTGTCAGACCAGCTTGAAATAATAAAGCTGGATTTAGACTGACATCTAGTGGTGATAAATCTAATTGCGTTGTACTAAAATGAGCTAAAATAACTACAGAACATATAAGTAGATAATTAATTTGTAGAAACTCTACAATACACAAATATTTAGATGTTTGTCAGATCAGCTCGTAATAATAAAGCTAGATTTAGACTGACATCCTGTGGTGTAAAAGTGAACTGCGTTGTCCTAAAACAAACTAAAACATCAACTGCAAAAATACTAGTAGATAATATATTCATGCACAATTCAAAAGTACACAAACCATCTGCAATTGTAATAGTGGTGGTATATTAAGGTGCTTTGTTAGACCAGTTCGCAATAATAATTCTGGATTTACACTGACATCCAGTGGTGAAAAACTGAATTGCGTTGTTCTAAATTTAGCTCCACCACTTAAGGTGCCAGTGCTATTTTTATTCCAATGTTAAATCATACGCTGTTCAAGGAGAAACACAAAATCTCACCTGCCCAGTCTGTATCCACGTCCACTGAAAGGGTGAAATGCTTTCTTTTTGGGGACATATGGTTCTTCTGTGAAATCTTCAACGCTGATTTCTAGCTCCTCTTCCTCTGCTCTGCTCTCCCACTCGGATGGAAGCTCCCTAAAACAGATTAAGGTTGTCAAAAGTGTTGTAAATTGGATACTAATCAATGCTAAAACAAGTATCGAATCTAGATTTTAATTTGAGAAGGTATCAGGTCCACTATGGAACCTACCTGGACCACTGAGGGAGTATACAGATATAAGAACGCATTGGAAATAAAAAAGAAAGTACTACAATGTAATGTAAGTTAAGTTTAAAGTTTTTATTAATACAGTGGGATCAAAATCAGTATTGAGTCTGTCTGAAATGTTAGTATCGTGACCACACTAGGACAGATGATCAGTGAAGTGAGATCCTCAGAAAGACATTTGTATTAACAAGTGTCATGCTGCAGTGGTCACTGTGGGGGGCGCCGGAGGACATATCTACTGCTGATTCTGTTTGATAGAGTAATGTGTTTGACTTTACTTGACTGGGGAATAAAATGATGAACTCCCTTATTGTCCCTGTTATGTATTTTATTTAAGGAAATTGTGGTTGATGTAAAACTGTCAAATGGAAACAAAAATGCAGTTTTTTATTACATATTTTGTTATAGGCTAAGATGAGGAATGTTCCTGCTGCTCTCTATGAAGCTGTTGTTGCTTTGCTTCAAATGTTCCACAGTATGGCATTAAACTTACTCATCTTGCATTTTTAACAATTACTCAAAGATCTTCATTCTTACAATGATCTCACCTGACACCTGACTGACTCCATGGGTATGCAATTCTAAACTGTGGCCTTCAACTCTACACTAGATCCTCTATCAAAAAGGTCAAAAAGTGCATCTTTAACATCGAACCCATCCATCAATTAGAGATGCTCCATTATTTTTCCATTTGTAAACACTAGACAATTCAAAAAAATAATACTATTGATTAATATGTAGGAGATATATGTGGAGAGGTAACCCCACTCACAGCCTGAATCACAAATAAAATCACTTGTAATTTAATATATGTAAGGTAGATCTGATTAATGCTGTATTGTGGAACGTTTGAAGTAATGATGTCTCCAAAGAAACAAACACATGACAGACCCTCCACCAAAAAAGTAACATTTTGCACCATTAATATTATAAGTAAATGGCAATACAAAATGAGAAAACATGATTTATGACTAAATTAAAAGAATTTGAATTTAAGCTTCTGTTTGGGACCTACCCTCTTTTAATGGCATCCAAAAAGTCCTGGTTTTCAGGCACAGAGTAACTCCGAAAGTCTCCATCATTTACAGTGAAACCGTCTTTCCACAGTCGCACCACCATCTCCACCTGGAACAAACAATTCAACTGTGAGAGGGTGATAATAAAACAATATTGTAGTTTATATGGTATAGGTAGGCTAATCACAATAAAAAACCCATAAACTATTCTAAATCCAGAACATTGTTAGAAAAATGTGTGCTGCAATAAGTAAATAAAATGAACAACACACTTTAGTACTTAATTCTGCATCAGTAATGAGACAAAGATGTTATTAATTCAACTTTTTATAGCTCAAATCTCATCATATGGATAAAAATGAACTAAAGATTTCCCAGTAGTGCAAAGAAAATGTGCACACAATAAATACTGAGCTCAAAAAATAATTGCTCCAGCTTTCATACAGTATATTGAACAATAAGTCAATATAGTGATTATTGTGACAAGATGATGGTCCATAAGAGGATAGAAAATATACAAAAGTTACCGAAAGACTACATGAACAAGTATTTTCTCTGAGCAGAGGAGTATAGACAAATATTCCACCAAAGTGTTTGATGTAGTTTTTTCAATCTCTTCTTTAAAAGTCTACAACTGAGTCCAGCATGTCCATCATAATTCAACGAAAAATATTTACAGTTTGTGCCAAAATGTCGGTGTATGCACTGGTTCCTTCTTGTTATTAACTGCCTGTGTTCACAAGAAACAAAAAATTGCATAAATGTTGAGTAATATTATTATCGAAATCAACTGTGTAGGTGTTGTCATGAATAACAGAATAAACAACTTGAACAGCTGAGGACCAGAATATCCAATATCATTTAACACGATAAACACAAGTAAGTCAGTTAGATAATAGATGTCACCCATTAAAGGTCCAATATTATGCAGAATTGGCTCCTAATGTTGTTATCTTCTAAAAACACACCTGGAGCGCTGCTTTTTGGTTCATTCATGCATGTTTGAGTAACCTTTTATCAGTCTGTCCACATCTCCAAACCCCAAAATGCGATTTTCCACCCTGTGATATCATGTAGTGGTAGTTTTCAGGTGATCTTTTAACCTTTATCTTTTGTTCAGTGTAGACAAGCATTTCCAGAGCTGAAATCATCCAAAGATTTTAGTGAAGGTGTATGGTGTTTAAAACACACTGGAGCACTTCCTGTATTACCACGTCACAAGGTGGAGTGTTTTCTGTATCAAAGAACTCGCTCAACTCCAAATCTGCAGGGTTTGTGTGTTAAACATGTGAAAATTAAACAAAACACAACTCCAGGTTTGTTTGTGATGAGGAAACATTAGAACACAGATCAGAAAATAGTGTAATATGAGACCTTTAAAAGTCTAACGTGAGCACAGAATTACAAGTCCGTTACTCTAAAAACCTAATGGAAAATCTATGTGGGTGAAGTGACCTCTGACCTTAGATGACCCTGAGGCATCGTAACAGATCTTCTCCACCTCATCGAGCAGGTCTTCAACCGAGAAACTTCTCCTCATTGGAACCTCCTCCTCATTTTCATCACTACACAACAAAACAGTCAAGCCACAGTCAATCCACGGGTTACGGAGTTATGAGAAATGATGACTGTTGCCATAGCATTTAACAATTTACAATATAATATCTTTTGAGTGGAAAAAAGCCCTTAAATTGTTGCATGTAACAAAAAGCTGAACCCCATGAATTAATGAAGTTCAATGACCAGAAATGTAACCACTGTATCCCTTAGAAACTTTATATTTATATTAATCACAAAAATACTTAATGTACATTTAGATAATAAGCTTTAATTAATTAATTACACAATGATGACACTGTCCTTTAAGTATTATTAAGCAATTATGTCTTTCATAGTTAAGTTGCGATTCTGACTGAAAAGAAGATCATGATCTTTAGACTTTAGACTAAAACAAACTTTATTGATCCACAAGGGAAATGATTGGACACATTAGCTCACACATCACAATATATTATAAAAACAAAGAGAAAAAATATAAATGGTAATAACAAATTGTAAATTAGAAGCAAAAATAACAAGAGACGGCTGTCAAATAAGGCAAAACTGTATGAACATATATGTACAATAGGAATACAAATATATCTCAGCTATGTATAAGAGATGATATGGTGCAAAAATGAAATAATTGACATGATTGACAGGGCATAGGGTAATCTGGTATCATTTTTTAGAATATAGGGTTTGTAATGTTTTTCTCACTTACGTCAAACAATATACAAGCTTTTTAATTTTGATTTACAACGTTTATTAATGTGTAATAATATACCTTTGGAGCCTATAGTTCAGTTTTTGGGGGACTGACTTACCAGATGTCTTCCTTTTCATCCCCCTCAGTGTCACAATCTTTCATGACGTTTTGTTTTTCCCATCTGCAGACAAACAAACGCTAATTAACAGAAGAAAAACACATATACGCGAGTACATGGACAGTGCCTATTCTCTGTTGACCAGTGTCTAAATACTGGGTCTGTATTATTCCATGACATTATTTTACTACACCAAAAGAATAATGGATAAACAGAACTGCTTGTACGTTATCTTCAATTATGTAAGTGGGCGGCGTGGCCAGAACGTGACACACACAAACACTCACAAACACACACGCACACACACACACGCAAAACCACGCGGCCTATTCACTGGCACGAGTCTAGAGAGGTTAAGGTCAATGAGAGATTTACCAGTCCGTGTTTTCTCGGTTAATCCTGCAGCCGTAAGTTTGGTCTCCGCTCGCAGATCCACCGCTGCCGCTGTGCGAGAGGAGTGACGTCAGCAGCGCCGTACTCCGACTCCCACTGTCGTAAAGGTGCACCACGCTGTTGAGATCTGTATATAACTATAGAACGCTAGATCTCACATTGACTATCGTTGTTTATTGGAACGAATGCGTCGAGAAAGCCGCCATCTTGGTACAGGAGTAACTCTGCTTTAAATGATAAGATTAGTCCTGGTTCAGTCCTGGTTCAGTCCTGGTTTAGTCCTGGTTCAGTTCTGGTTCAGTCCTGGTTTAGTCCAGGTTTAGACATGGTTTACTTCTGGTTCAGTCCTGGTTCAGCTCTTTGTCAGACTTGGTTCAGCTCTGGTTCAGCTCTGGTTCATCTTTGGTTCAGTCCTGGTTTAGTTAGTCCTGGTTTAAACCTGGTTTAGACCTGCTATAGTCCTGGTTCAGCTCTTTGCCAGTCCTGGTTCAGCTCTGGTTCAGTCCTGGCACAACTTTGGTTCAGTCCTGGTTTTGTCCTGGTTTAGACCTGGTTTAGTCCTGGTTCAACTGGCTTCTTCCCCAGCTGATACTGTGAAAAACAGTGACGCATTCCAAGAGGCTGAAAGCGAGATGTACCATTCTATTTCTACAAGCTCAGCACTTGGATACGTGCCAAACTACTGTGCAAAATATTAGTGTAAATATTTCCACCATTGGAAATACATTTTTATTTAAAGGCGCTTTTCTGGGCACTCAAGGACACTGTACAAACAGCAATTAACACACATAATTAAAACAATCAAACAGTACAGGACAGGTTTTAAAACATCAGGATGTTGGTCGGCTAGGGAAAAATGTGGCCCACGGACCAGCTCTTTTGACTCTCAGGCTTCCATATGAATTGACCCATACTACTGTAAAAAGTACTATTTACTGTACTGTACTTTTGAAATGTACCTTGATCAAGCAAATTTAGTGTGTCCTTTTGAGAAGCATGAACAAAGGTCTGCTGGCTCATTCAAATCTGTTATAAATGCAAATTGAATTACTCACTGTTTTGACTAACAGTCTAGGACCCTCGATCGGCCCTCACATTGGTCTATGTTTTAATATGTGGCCCTCGATGAAAAAAGTTTGGACACCCCTGGGATAGGGTGACCAGAGGTCACTATTTCCCTGGGACAGTCCCAGCTTTGAGCCCTGTGAAGCCTGTCCCAACAGATTTATCCAAAATCTGTGATTTGTCCCAATTTTTTACAAGAAATGTCCCAGGTGTCCCTATTTTTGACCAATCTGATCCCTGCCAACAGTAAAGAGGGCCATAGACTGTCTATTCTATTGTTTTAGGTAAAATACAGAAAAACTGTTTAAAAAATATCAAAACAACAAAGAAAATGTGACTATACTGATACTGATAAAATTAGTGTATATAACAGTTTTCCAGGGATGTCCCAGTTTTTTGTTTTGTTTTGTTTTGTTTTTTTAATCTGGCCACCCTAAGTAACTTACATGGGCGTGCGTATTTCCTTTGACTTTGCTTTATACATCTGTTGTCTTTATGGTCTTGTGATTTATGGTGGCCAGATGTCATAAATGAATGTGTCTTTGATTGAAACTCTTGGATTTATGAATGCCGGCCAGATGTCTGTGCACGCTCTGATTGAAGTTTATGCAAAATGTGCATTGCATTATGCAAAAATATGCAATTATTATGCAATGCTGTGACATAGCTTCAAATGATAATGTTGCAGTGTTTTTGTTGAAAGGAAATAATGTGCTTATTTCACACTGTGGACATGTTTAAAGTGTAATGTAAAAGTGAGCGCAAACTGTGTGAATAAAGTTGAAAAAAATGCTGTTAGTAAGAAAATTTGCCCAGAAAGGAAGTGGGCCATAAAACAAAAGCAAAACATGGTCCAAATAAAATCTCTCTTTCTCTGTTCTCTATCTGTCTAACTCTCCCATTTACCTCTCCACCACTCTCTCTTTCTCTACCTCTCTCTTTCTCTACATAGGTCAATGAAATGAACACAAAGACTCACAGAAACAGGTTTTATGTGGAGTCAGTGGAATGGTAAATCTGGAGGAAACAAATGAACCTTTTTCAAACAGAAATGAAATAAGAGTATGTTACAGGACCTGCCATAAAAGCTCCCAGTCCCACTGCTCCACCCCGTCCTTTGTACGTTCAAACATGTCAAACAATTTTCAAATTAAAAATGTGAGTAAAAAAAGAAATGAATGAATGAATGAATCAAATGAATTCCTGCTTTTAAAACACAGTAAAAATCTCTCAATGTCATTGTCAATCTCTCATTGAGTGTTTATTCCATCTAAAACAAAACAATGTGCAATAATGTGAAGCAATCCTCAAATCACAAAACCCATATTCTTCAAATATTTCAGATATGACAATGATGCAATAAAATACAGGACTACATCCATGCTTAGGTAACAGATATTACTCCCTACAGCTGTACAATAAGTCACACTTACGTAACAGATAATACTCCCTACAACTGTACAACTCACTCTTATTAACACATAATATTCCCTACAACTGTACAACTTACCCTTGTGTAACAGACAATACTCCCTACAACTGTAAAACTCACCCTTGTGTAACTGTACAACCTGTACAACAACTTATTGTTATAAAACAAATAACCCTGTGTCCAGTCAATCATCACATTATCTTACAGTTATATTTATGTCTTATTTGACACTGGTCTCTTGCTGTGAATAAACACTATAGATTCCAAAGGAAATTAATTTTTTGGCAGGAACAGTGAAACATTCTAATAATAATACAGCAATAATTCATCATTTAGTGATGCCTTGAACAGACGTATGGCCAGATTCTAAACACTGGCACACTTTCATGGAGACTGCAGTTTATTTTGAGCTGCTCTGGTCGAAATGTGAAGCTCATTTAAAATTTTCAGACCATAATCTTCTCTGGTTGCAGGGGTGAATTCTTGTTTTGCATTTGGTGTGGGCCTTGACTAGTCAAAATGTGGGCCAGATTCTAAACATTGGCATACTTTTATGCAGCTGTGGTCTCTTTTGGGCTAATCTGATCTATACGTGAACCAGATTTGAATTTTCAGACCATAATTTCCACAGGTTGTAAGCATGAACCCTTGTAGTGTATTTGGTGTGGGTCAGATTCTAAACACTGGCACACTTTTATGTAGACTGCAGTTTCATTTGAGCTGATCTGGTCTGAATTCAGGCCAGATTTGGACAGACTGAAAAACATGAGGAGGCGGAATCAAATCGCAAATCTGTTATTTCAGCAACCATGCCTCTCTACATCTTTATATCCAAAGTTTGATGGATCATAAAAGGATTCAAATGAAAAACCTACACTGACAAAGCATTCAGTATAAAGTAAAACAAAATGCAATTAACAATAATGGACACTCACATTATGCATGAGATGAAATGAAGAAAACATGCAATCCTCAAACCATAAAGGGCCATTTTCAACATTTCAAATACACCAAGCTGAGACATCTTAGAAACAGAGACACCGCAAATGAGGATTACATGAATAACAGTTCTGCCACAGTGCTATGAATGCTATGATTAGACGAAATGAGATGAGTGTTGCAAAATAAACTGGGAAGAATGGAGATCAAATAAAGTTCTCCGACAAAACAAACCAAGCAGAATGCTAAATGGCTTTTTTATTGCGGAGTGTGCACAGAAGTGAAAGCTTACACCTTTCTAAAGGGGATGGTAATGGTAAACCCAACCAAAGCAAAAAAAAAATGAAGACAGTTGAGGCCAAGAAAATGGTACGAGATGGAACCAAATGATGGAACCAAACCACATGTTGAAAGCTGATCATGTTAAATGATAAATCCATTGTGTAATTTGGAAAGTCTTCACAATATGGCTGTTAGTGCCATTTTCTATCTTGTATTTATAGGCTTTAGTCATGACATATTTTGATTTATAATTTAGTGATGACATATTATAGCATATTTAGAATTACATTACGATTGCATTACTATATCTCATAATTTCTTTACATTTAGTCATGAATTATTTTAGTTTAATTTGTTTTGTTTTAAAATTTCCAGAGATGTATAGCCAGTAAGAGTTGGCTCCAATGTAAGGTTTTGAGCTTGCGCTTTAAAATTAAGATACAGTATTTCTGTTGTCTTGGAGATTTTCAATAAAGACAAGACGAACACACAGTTTTCTACCATTGTTAAAACCTTTAACATGAATAGACTCGTTCTTTCTGTCTGAGAGTGGTTAAGTGAATGAATATGGTAAGAAGAATTCACAGAACACAAGAAGGGAAACGTAGCCACCACAATGGCATTAAGATGTTCTATTATCATGAAGACCAAACCAGAATTTACAGGTCAGATCTGTGGAGAGGATATTGGTCCAATAGTTGAGGTTTGGGTTCTGGAGCTTTTGTGGTTGAACTGAGTCCAAATATGGCCCACGTAGACTGACTTGTGGAATATGATAGTTCTAACCCTAACATGATGGGATAGGGATTGAAATAATCTTGGAGCAATGTCCCTTCTACATTTTACATTGGTTTTATTGGTTTTAACAATCTTTTTGGCTGGGGGTCCATCACATTCTTATTTCTACGGATACGTCATTGATTTGTCTGGAATATTCCACAGTGTGACATTAAACATCTCTACCTCACATTTATTCCATTACAGATGGTTTTATACCTCAAAAACAGATATTCATTGTGAGCGGGGTCGTCCTTCCATAGATCTGACCTGTAACTTGGTCTGGTTTGGTCTCTGTAATAATGAATAGGTTAAATACCATACTGTGAAACATTCCGGACAAAGGAATAACATCTCCATAGAGAACCACCACCAGAAAAGTTACACAATCCACCTTTAATCCAGGTGTACATGTTTACTGTGGCGTTTTGCTGAACCTTGCATCGTTTTAAAATAAAGTGATGATACCAGCCGTCTACAAGCTTTAGTTTTGGGCTTAAACTGATGCAAATGTGGGCCAGATTCTAAACATTGGCACACTTGTATGAATACTGCCGTCTCATTTGAGCTGGTCTGGTCTAAATGAGAACCAGATTTAAATTTTCAGGCCATATCTCCACAGGTTTCAAGGGTTTGGAGTGGACCCTTAAATAGTTTGGTGTGGGTGTGTTTATTTCCATTCATTTAGGGTTCAAACGAAGGCTGAAGGCTTGAGTTTTTGTTTGGTGTTTGGTTTGGTCTGGACTGGTCTAAATGTAGACCAGATTTGGACTGGTTTATAGAGTGTGATGTCTCTATCTAGACCTGTAACCCTAAAACTGAAATACTTGTTATCCTAAAACCAGTTTGAAATATATTTACATTTCTATGACTTGTAGAATATGATAGTTATAACCCTAACTCTCTTTTGAAATACATTGGGTAACATTTCTTCATGGAGATGTTATTACTTTGTCTGGAATCTTTCATAGTATGGTATTAAACCTTTCTATTTTCATGTAACTGAATAAAAAGTAGTTGATCATACCTCATGTTTTTATGTTTGGACTACTTAAAAAAATTACTGTACTGGCGAGTTGCATTTTTTGAGAAACTGCTACAATGACATCTGAAATATTAAATAAATTAAATAAAAAATGGTGAGGCTGGACTGCACTGTTTATTTAAAACAAA
Source organism: Scartelaos histophorus (assembly GCA_000787155.1). Classification (NCBI taxonomy): domain Eukaryota; kingdom Metazoa; phylum Chordata; class Actinopteri; order Gobiiformes; family Gobiidae; genus Scartelaos; species Scartelaos histophorus. Next base: position 36,676 of record KN515674.1, read on the forward strand.
TAATAGCAAAATCTTGTCTTCAAATTTCGTGCCTCTTCTCATCTTGTGGAAATCGTATCTTGTCCCATCCCTAACTACTATGTCTTGTCTGAAAAGTGCCAGTCTTTGGTTTTTGAATGATATGTGTTTTGTATTTAATTTTGTCTGAACGGGTCTAAATGTGCTCTAAAAACTGCCAGTCTTAGAGTTTTGAAGGTGTGTTTATGGATTTGAATTTAGCCTGAACTGGTCTAAATTTGAGCCAGATGTTGACTGGTTTATTGAGTGTGATGATGTAAAAATGCAAATTTATCCTAATGTAACATTAGGATAAAAATTATTAAATTATTAATTATTAATTGTGAAAAAGAAAAGTTCTCAGCTTTTCAGTTCAAATCTAAAATGTTGTGCAGTAGAAAATACAAATAGAAACGTTTAATATCATACAGTGAAACATTCCAGACAAAGCAATAACATCTTAATGGAGAAAAGCATTTGATGGACCTTCCATCAGAAACGTTAGACCTGCATCTGACACCTTACACTACCCATTTTACTATATTGTAGTTAACACAATTATATTTAAAGGTGCATTATGCAACTTATCTCATTACATCTGCAACCTGACTGACCCTCCTATACATGGTCTGCATAGGCTTTATCCCAGTATGGCCCCTAAACTTGATCTATATTGCACTCATTCATTTAAAAGTCAATTTATTTCTTAAAAAAAGAACATCTTCCTGGAGACAAGAAAGTGGCACCTCCTAGTGGTCTAAATATATAACGCCTGTACAATAGTCACTGCTACCACTAGCACTTCAGATCCGAACTGGAATCACCTCTACTACTGTCACATTTACAGCTCATTGCAACCAGAAAATAAAACTATAAAAATGGTCAAATCTTATCAATCAAAATCTTAAAGGCGCACAGTGCACTTTTCTAGTGGAGAGTCCACCACCTGCTTGAAGATATTACTTTTTTGCCTTAATTATTCCACAGTAATAAACTTGATAATCACATGGCCATGGTTGAACAAATGCAAGGGAGATATGTTTAATGCCCTACTGTGGAGCATTACAGGCAAAACATATCTAAATGGAGACAAGCACGTAGCAGACGCTCCACCATAAAAGTGCACCTTTAAATATAATAGCGTTAACTACAATATAGTAAAAAAAAAACTATCATTGTCTAACGTTTCTTAGATTTTACTAAATTGGATTACTTAAACACAATTAAATTCTTTACAAAAATCACTACATTTGATGCTTTAATTGTTCCAAAAATCTCTATAAAACATTTAACTTTTTACTCTTTAAGTACTTTCTTAAACAGATGATTTAATAGTTTTACTCAAGTCGATTTTTTCATGTGATACTTTTACTTGAGTAATCTTTTGCCTCTTTATCTGTACTGTTATTTAACAAAATGAAGTACTATATCCACTATTGAAGAAAAGTTCCAGAGTAGAGCTTTAAGTGCTTGGGTCCACTCAGCAGAAATGGCTGCACCTGCCAAACAGAGCGGAGTACTTCCAGCAGAGAGCGGAGGGAGGGCGCAGGGGGAGTGGGGCTCGCAGACACACACAGGCGGCTACACACAGACAGAAATGGCGCCTCGATGCTGCGCTCTCTGAGCCAGTGTTTGGAGCCGGTTAGGGACATATTTTAAAGGATTAAATAAAGGCTAAAACATGGTGAACACACGGAGCTCACAGCCGAGGAGCGACCCCTTCATCTCCTCCAGGACTCGCTCGTCGTCCCGAAGGAAAGATGATCATGTAAGAAGCCGGTTTCTTTTCTTTACCGGTGAGCTAGCGCTAGTGGGCTAAGTAGCTCTAGCTGTATGGCCTCAAGCGGCTGAAAACAGTGCACATATCACACGAATAAAGTCATCGCATCGCACTGACACCCATACGGGCTCATAGTTCCACTTTAAAGCAATTCAAATAAGCGATCGGCGCCGCTGTCACTTCCGTCAAACGCGATCACAGCTGTCACACACGAGCTAGCCCCGCTGCTCCGGCGCTAGCCCAACTCCACTTCCCTTTGTCCGGCTCACTTGTTTTGCTATTGTCTCGGCTAATGCGCTTTCCATGGTAGGACAACTATACTTTTTAAGAGAACAATTAACAGTGGGTTATGTCTCCCTCTTGGAAGTACGAATTACACCATGCATTGTGTTAAATGTGTTGCGATAAAGCTTTAGTTTGGCTAGCCTTTCTGGGGGATGGCTAGCCCTGCTAGCTTAGTGGGGGAAGGGAGAACCAGGTTCACAACAGTTGGCTGGCTCCTGTCCCACATTTAACAAGTCTGAACTTGGTGAACTTCCTTCAGCTAATGCCAAATAGCTAAAATAATCCAATTATTCTCGTAATTGGCCCTCACGTGGTTCATTTAGTGGTGTACTAAGTGTCGTTTTGCGGTGTTTCTTTCAGTTTTGCGGGCTGTTTTGTCGTAAGACTGACCTATAAACTCCTAGCCACGCTTTGTGTGTCAATGTAAACAGAGGGGTTATGCGAGGAGAGCGCCGTGCGCTCTGGAGAACACGCCTAAGCTTATTTTAGGGGTCTAATATTGGGAACGACATGTACTAATGCTACAAATCATTGCAAATGACAACGGCTATTGACTGACACGTTTTGATTGATCACATTTTGTCTTTGTGTTGTGTAGTGTTACTTCAACTATTTCTTTTGAGTTTAAATGTATTTAGCTTTGTGTAGCAGGCGACATTTTGATGACTTTTCACCATTCTAAGCATAGAACATTTTGTTTCTTAGCAGTTAAAGCCCTACCACAAGTGTGCCTTTTGTTTTTATGCCACTGAAAAACATAGAAAAATGTGTACCCTTAGTGTGAGTGGGCTTGTCACTCCACAGACCTGATTGATAACTTCAGATTAAGGGTATCTCACCTCCTTATTGTCTGTATAGAAATGTTATTTTTTTTTGGTAATAATATTCTGGGATAAAACCTATCAATTTCCAAGTGTCTGGTTTAGTATGGTATGGTTTTAACATTTTATTTTCATGGAATAAAGCAGCTGTTCTCCTCTAGAAAATTACACATTATGCACTTTATTTGATGTTCTGAAACCCATGGCTGTTTAGCATAAATGTGCAGAAATATTGGACATGTGTGCACACTGCACACATCTGCTCTGGTGTGCTGCGGTGGACGCTTATTACGCTACTTTCTGATCCTTGGTATAATGTAAACATGCGTGAATGAAACATTCCTGATGCATTGTTAAAATATTGTCTGAATATTGATACTTTGCAGCTGATATCATTCTTTGATGGGTGATGCTAACTCTTGCCTCTGCTCTGTCTGAAGCTCTATTAGGCTTTAATCTGATCTTTATTTTAACATGATCTAACCAGAAAGAGCTGACTTGGCACAAATCATCTCGCCTGTTGTACTTCCAACTGTTAAACCAGTAGCTCTCAATAAACATTACAAGCTAGCTAGCATTAGCCAGTTAGTTTTTCACTCTCTGACCTCTCTGACCTCTTTTGTTGAAAGTCAAACTCCTAAACAGGACTTGAACACTTGTATTGCTCACAGGCTTGTGAAAATATGTTTTTTTTTAAATCTCTTTGTATTTTTCCTTGAGTTTTCAGATGTCTTAAAACTTTTTTGATGGTGTTTGCTAATGCATGCATGGTTTCTCCATGTTTCTCCTGATGACATTTATGCATATGGCTGAATGTTTAACACCCCCAGCATGATGTTACTGCAAAGTATCAATTGAAAGTTTGAGCTGAAGTTCAATCGATATTGCCCACTGTATGATAACAAATTTTGAAGCATGATATATCACTGAAAAAAATATAGATGATAAACGATAATATTATTTATGGCACAGACATAAAAGCCCAAGAGCAGATTTAAACCACAAAACCTATTCTAAAATCCCCAATATTTACTCATGAGCTTCAATAAATAAATAAATAGCAGACTGAATCACTTAAAGGTGCATTGTGTAACTTTTCTGTTGGAGGGTCCGTCTCTCTGGAGATGTTATTGGTTTGTCTGGAATGTTTCACACTATGGCATTAAACCTTAGTAAATAAAACCTAAATAAATCTTCTAAAAGGCTATTTTTTAAAGAAATGCAATAATACTTTGAGGACTAAAATATTAGTGATATGTATAATGATTTTGATGATAAGTTATGCTTATTTAACCTGACTTTGACTTACAAACTAACAATGAATCCTGCACAAAGGCGTCATCCTCGGAGCACATGGATAGTTATCTAGAGTAATTAAACAAACTCTGACTTAGTTCTGTTGTTGCCACTGTTTCCGGGCTGCACTCTCCCAGTTATTTTGCCTCGTTGAGCATCCATACCAAAGGCTAAATGAAGGTATCAGAGGCAACACAAATGTCTTTTCTAAGATTATGGGTGTGTTTTAAGTGTCTGCAGAGCCTCCACAGTCTGGGTTTAACCTGCTCATTAGTCACTGAGATAAACTGTGTCTTCTCGCATCTACGGGTCCTCATTCAAGAAAATACACAGTGGTATCGGATTGGTGATTTGCTCTGAGTACTTGGCGATACGATACCTGAAAAATGTGCTCTATCAGTAAAAAGATGCTCATCCTTGGAGCACATGGCTAGTTATGCAGAGTAAACCAAGTCTGGGTTAGTGCTGTTGTCTGCTGTGCTCGCTGTAACTTGAGTTATTTTACTAAGTTCAGCGTCCACACCAAAGACAACACACATAACTTTTTTTGTCACTATTAGTATGTAGACTGTCATTATTAGCATGTTGACTGTAGACTCTATATATAATTGAACGTAGCTAACGTGCTAGCCGTCGCGATCCAAATATTAAGTCAAGTGGCTTTTCCAGCTCCTACTGACTCTGGCTCCCATTGACTTACACTGGAATATGGTTGCAACTCTCTGTAACTGTTGCCGTGAGCTTCGTCATTTTGGTCTTAAAATGTTCATATTAACCTGCTCTACATGATCCTGTTTTTTAAAAATTTAATTACATTTTTTTGCTGTTTTGTCTGTCAAAAAATCATATACATAATATAGAGTCTGGCTCCAAATTTGCCCACAAGCTCCATTTGAGTAGTGGTGTCACATTTGTTTAGTCCACTTTTTATACAGTCTATTGTGGTATCAGAGCTTTTGCCAAAACCGTTATGGATATCGTAACAACCCTAGTATAGAGAGATTTAGAAATCATTACATCCCTGCCTTTGACGATACGATATCATGATATTTCCATTATTGTTACGTCCCTAGAAGAAACATTGTTGGTATAAGCTGCAGATTCCAAGGCACAGACGGTAGTGCGGTGCGGCGCATGCTTAATAATGCACTCATGGGGACATCTTGCGCTTTGAACACACTTTGTCAGTTCGACCCTAGACACCCCTCCTATCCAGACACTGACAGTAGCCCGTGACAGCAGTAGATATGTTCCTCTATCAAAGTGAAGTTTTGCAGCGAAGGGCATGGACATCAAGGGCAGATGTCTGGACGCTGTTCTCTTATGATTCACAGAACACACTGAGGAGTTGGGCACAAGCTGTCTCCTCTCCGAGCCTCCTCTCTCTCCGCTGAAATTTTAGATCTCTATCCTCAAGGTCTTCTTGCTATTGATTTTTCCTCAGCTCTGTAGCCGCAGTTGAGAGTTTCTTGGTAAATGTTGGTAAAAGTTTAGGTGGTATTTTGGGCTCTTACACTATGTTGCTGAGATTATGATTTCAAGTTAGTGTTACGATGCTAAAATTTCAAACTCAATCTTCATACAGACTCTGTACTGAAAACTCATTCTGATACCACAATGATAATTTAAAAAAATCACATTTTCTTTATTTTCCTTTTAAATGTGATTTTCAACATTTAAAGGTAAACTGCGTGACATTTGTAGTGGAGGGTCTGCCACCTCTCCATGCAAATGTTACTTTGCTCCACAGTATAGATTAAACTCATCTATCATGAAGGAGATGAACAGGTTATAGCATTTCGCTATATTACAGGTCAGACCGGTGGAAAGTCAAACCTATTCACAATAGGAATTATTGTATTTTTGAACAATATAAATGAATAAATACAAGATGGATATGGTTAATGCCATTCCATGGAACAACAGGTAAAGTAATTACATGTCCATAGGTAGAGGACTAGCTTTTAAATCATGCTCTTATACTTGTTCGGATACAGCTCAAGATCATTCTAAAGACATTCAGGAAAACTTAATTTCTGTCTTGTGAAGGTGACTTTTACAGTATTGATATCTGCAGAAATGAGTGTTTAGTTCCTATACTAGTTTTAGTATTAATTAGTATCTGATTTTTTAAACTTTTGAAAACTCTAGATCAAGTAATCTTAAATTTCCTGTACTACACAAACATGTTGGAGTGCTGTTACCTCCTTTAAAATCCTATTGTAGTTGTGTTTTGTTTCATTCACACTTCTTTGAGTGACCCTTTTAGTAGTCTGTCTATATCTCCAAAGCTCAAAATGCTCTGTTCCACCTTGTGATGTCATGAAACGTTAGATTTCAAGTAAACAGCTCCTTTTGCCTTTAGTTCAAAAGAGATTGGCAATTTCAGATCTGAAATCATCCAAGTGATTCTCATGAAGGTGTGTGGAGTTTAAAAATGCACTAGAGCACTTCCTGTATTACCACATGACATCACAAGGTGAAACAGTGCTTTCTGTTTGAGAAGAAGTCTAAATGGGTAGGATTTGTGAGTTCAAATATGAAACCAAACACAACTCTAGGTCTGTTTATGATGAGGAAACGGCATTATAACACAGATCAGGAAATGGCAAAATATAAGACATATTAAAAATTCAGTTTGCATTTTTATGTTTGTGTAAGTGGTTTCTTTTTGATGTTGCTTCACTTTTTGCTGAACATATGAAATCTAAACAGAAGTGGTCTAGTCACAAGTGTCTGTGTTAAGAGTGGCATTTTGGGGATCCCTTTTCTAAAGCTTGTGCTTAAAAAATCTGTAGAAGTATTTCTGTCAAGGTTTCTGCTTAGTCTCTTTAGTGAAGTGAAGTGATGTTGAAGATTATAGGTGAGTAAATGCTGCTGTAGATATTGGAACCATGTGGAATTTTCAGTTAAACTAATGATAAACTGGTGAAACTTTAACGCTTAAAAGTGCACTGTGTAACTTTTCTTGTGGATCATCCATGACATGCTTGTCTCTATGGAGATGTTGTTGCTTTTCTGGTGTGGCATTAAACGTATAAGTAATCCATTTACTAAATAACAGTTGTTTTTATGAACTTAAAAAGTGGCATTCCTACTGTAAGTTGGCTTGCTTCTCCACAAATATGACGTATAACTTGACTCTATGGCCCATATGTCAGAGTCAAGGCCCGCGGGCCAGATCTGGCCCCCGAGAGGGGTTTCTATGGCCCCCGGGATGATATTGGTTTATTATTAGAACCGGCCCGCAGGCCGCAGATGTTTTACACGCATTAATACTACATTTCCCACAATGTAACAGTGGCGCACTGAGCGGGAGGTGGCTTTATCTCATTATTCATCAGCGGTCATTAGCATTAGATTTTTGTACTTTATTATTCCTTTATTATCCCTGTTTATCGCAGGAGTTAGGTTACAAAAATAACCCGCGATAGGGGAACTCCGCGATGTAGTCAGCTTTATTTTTTCAAGTATTAGAGATGTTTCACGGCTGTAAAACCCCTCATCTCACACTTCTCAGGAATGAACATTTTCTCACATTTCTCTCTTGTTAAAACGTTCTCGCAGTTCACATGTCAGTAGTGAGCTCGTGGGCAGAGTTGCCTAGAGCTCCCGTGCCCAGCTCCTCAGTAGTGATCTAGAGGGGCGAGTTGTGCCCCTCCGGTCGCCAAGTCTGACTGTGGTCGAATGGTAGGAAAAAGTCTAGGGCCATTTTATGATCTCAATCCGTCCCTGCTGTAAACATACAGCTCTTCATAGTGCCGCTTCTAGCAATCGAACATTTATGTTAATTTGGCTGAACGCATTCTGGACTATACTGATTGACAATCAATCAGGACGCAAAACACAACAATGTGCATTCTCCCTTAGCCAATCAAGAGGCAGAACACAATGCACATTCATACGCTTTGAAAAAAAAATTATAATAATTGCACGAAAAAAAATCCACAAAAGGTGAATAGCGAGGGACAACTGTATTTCAATACACTTATGTTTTAAAAATATTTCAGTTGAGTGACTGATAAAAAAAATGCTGATATTATTTATTTCTTTGAAGTACATTTAGCCTACTTTTGCCATTTCCCTGAGAAAATGTACTGATGGTGCCTTGAATAATACCGCTTCATTCATTTAATGTGCATGTTCTGGGGATTTTTATATAAAGGAAGTTTGTCTTTTGTGTCTGTTGAAAATTAAAAATTGCTGACAGAGCCACAAGAAAGTATTGCTTTATTTATCTGATCCGATCATATAGTAATGTATTTTTTTAGGCTTTCAGTAGGTTCAATTAGGTTCACTAGCATAAACCATATATATATATACTTTTTTATACAGTCTATGTATAAAAAAAGACTATGTGCGGCCATTTTACATTTTTTCAATGAACATTCGATCAGTCTGGCCCTTGGCTTGTAGCAAATTTTTTCATTTGGCCCCCTGTCCATTTGTCTTTGACACCCCTGCTGTAGAGATATTTAAATAATGCCATACTGTGGCACATTCCAGGCAACATTTCCATGGATAGAAGCTGGTGACAGACGCTCTATGTGAAAAGTTACGCAGTGCACCTTTAACTTGGCATTCATCAGTATTCTGACAGTAGTGTGCTAAATGTGCCTGTAGTGTCCCAACAGCTGTTCTATTCCATAGCTCTTTTGGTTTCCTTTTTGTTTCTTCTTTGTTGAACTTTTTTCCTTTTTGTTTGACATTCAATCCTGAGCACTGTTCTTGAGTTTCAGAATGCTATTCATTTTGGACTGTTGCCATAGTCATTAACAATTCAGAAAAAAAAAAAATACTATCTTCCAGGGTCACCCACATCATCCATGTTGGTATTGGTGGTCAGAGGAGCTAATGGCGCAGATTGGCAGCATCACTTCTGTCAGTCTGCCCCAGGGCAGCTTACCACCACTGAGTATGGAGTGAATGAGTACTGCAATGTAAAGCATCTTTAAGTGTCTAAAAAGTGCAATATAAATCTGGGACTTTATTTTTTAAATTATATCTGTCTTTTGAGTGGTGAAAAGACCGTAACATGTTGCCTGTGACAGCACTGTGAAAATGGTTTTATTTTTCGTTTTAATACATTTTTTTATTATTGTTTGAGCAAGGTACATTACAAACATAAAGATATGTACATGTTTCGGACCATTTCCCGAGGAGGTTGAAGTTTAAAAAACTGATCGTGTCCTACCCCTAGTTTAAAAAACTGATCGTGTCCTACCCCAGTTATATCCCAAGTTTATTGTTTTATTTATTGTAATGTTGACAAATTTTTCTTTGTCTAGAAGGAGCCCAATAGTGACATGAGCTCTCCCAGCAGCCCTCGCTCTCCTCCATCAAAGAGGCCTCGGCGGCAGACCTCAGAGCCCAGCTCCAGTGACACATCTCCGTCTCCTCGGACCAAAGGCCAAAGGGTCAGCTGGAGCATCCCCACATATGGCACCAGGTCTGTTACAACATGTGCTCTGTGTTCATACCATTTCTAGGTCTGTCACAATAATATTATTGGCTTATGGTTCAGTATATGAAAGATCATTTTTTTGGGGTCAATATTTATAATGATGACAATACATAACACTTGTATAGTGCTTTTCATGACACTCAAAGACGCTTCACACAGATCAGGACAGACACAAACACAAATGAAAGAAACGGATAAACAGTTTTGAACATGTGAGTTTTCAGGGCTTTTGAAGATAGCTGGTGTATGTGAGTGTCTGATGTATTTGGGCAGAGAGTTCCAGAGGGTGGGGGGGGTGAGGTGATGGAGCTCATTGAGGTAAGTTGGGGCCAGGTACTGGAGGGACACAGTGGTGAGGAGTTTGAATATTCATCATGAGTACTTCTTCTTTGTACTAGTGTACTAACTATCTTCTATGACACTTTCTACAGTGCTTAACACATTTATTAGACCACCACTCAATATAAGGTGTTTCAGTCTCTTGTTTGCAAGTGAAGTGTTCTTAAAATGTGCTTTCTTTTTTATTTTTTTTATTTTACAGGTCGCGTGGAGTGCAAAATGGACACGGTAATACATTTTGTCTGATTTAAACTCAGTGGTTTCTACTAATATATGAACAAATTAAATTAAATTTATATATCACAGTGCTGTTACTTTTATTCTGCCTTTTTAATTTTTTTCTTAAACTGTTTTCTAAACCAAAAATACACAAAGTAATTGGTTGTTTTCATTTTTAGTATGATCAGGCTTTCAGCTCCACAAACCTGTCTCTTTACTGGAGGATCTCCAGGGAAATGTTGTTTCTTTTGGTTATAATCTTCCACAATAATGATCCAAAGTATGATTTTTGACGTGAAAACACTAGGTATGGGACAAGATCTCGTGCCACAAGATTTTGCAAGACATAATTGTGCACACAAGAGAAAAATAATATTGTGAGATATTTTGTAGATGGATCATGTAAACGGAACAAAAAGTGCAAAATGTGCTGGTGAGATGCTCCTCTTATAGTGTGGCTCCAAAAAGCAGAGCTAGATGGAAACAAAATATTATCAAATAAAAAAGTGAGGTCAAAATTGTAGTTACTTAATCTTAGTTTTGATAATAAATAAATGTATTTTCTTCTTAGCCCACATGAGCCTCCGCAGCAGTGACCGTGTGCAGGGGGAGCACTCTCACATGAACGGCCACGTGGAGCTGAAGAGGAGCTGTAGAGTGAGGAAGAGCCAGTTTGAGCATCTCAACCAGAGCCTGCTGTTCGACCAGCTGGTCAACAGGTAACACGTCTGCATTATTATTTATAGATGCTTTTAGCTGGTTAACAAGAATTCTATACATGTCTACAGAAAAGGGCTAGGTGACTTCATTAAAGGTCCTATATTATGCAAAACTGACTCTTGTGAGCTTTAAGACATGTTATAATGTTATCTTCTCAAAAATACACCTGGAGTTATGTTTTGTTTCGTTCACACATGTTTTAGTAATCCTTTATTAGTCTGTCTACATCTCCAAAGCTCAAACTGCTCTGTTCCATCTTGTGATGTCACAGAGTGAATTTTCCAAATTAACAGCTCCTTTTACCTTTAGTTCAGTAGAGATTAGCATTTCCAGGGCTGAAATGAGCCAAAGGATTCTAGTGAAGGTGTATGGAGTTTAAAGACACAGTGGATCACTTCCTGTATTACCCCACGACATCACAAGGTGGGACACAGTGTTTTCAGAGAGAAGAACAGCCTAAATATGCAGGGTTTGTGTGTTAAACTTTAGGACGGATTTGTAAAGGAGCGTTTTCCAGTTCTATCGACTCTAGCTCCCTCTTTTTGTAACTAATTTTGGTTTTAAAATGTTTGTATTAATCTGCTCTACATGATCCTGGTCTTTTTATTTAGCTTTTAGTCCATAAATAAATTCCTATTCCAAATATGGAACTCTGCTCCAAATTCACTCCTATAATTGCTCGTCTCATGAGCTTCGTTTGACTTTATGGGTGACGTCACACTGCCTTAGTCCACTTCTTTGGATGGATGTTGAAATGTAGGTGGGACTTTGTCTGTTTGAACAAAAAGTTGCATTACAGTAAACGGAAAAGCATTGAACAACAATATAACAGGGTTTCCAGGTTGGCAGTTTGTCAGAGCACAGTTTAACCACAATTCCGAGTGTATTGCCTCATTATGGCCCATTTCCCTCTGAGATTGCTATCTCTAAGTACTGCTAATAAGGGCTTCTGTTTAAATTTCATATCCAAACATCTGTTATCAATATATTTAACATGACACAGAACAATTTAATTAACTTGAACTTATAAACCAGTGTTACAACTTTGCAACTCTTGGCTGTTGCTATGGCTTAATGTGTGTTTTGAGAGAAGAACTAAGCCTAAATCTCCAGGGTTTGTGTGTTAAACATGTGTGAATAAAAGGAAACACAACTTAAGGTCTGTTTGTGATGACGAAACATTATACCATAGATCATAAAAAACTGCAATATGGATAGACCCTTTAACTGACCACAAATTAATGGGGTAATACGACTTTATAGACTGATTTGTAAGAGCTCATGTTTAAATTTCATATCCAAACATCTGTTATCAACATTGTTAACATAACACAAAACAAATTAATTAACGTGAACTTATAAACCAGCTTTACAACTTGCAACTCTTGGCTGTTGCTATGGCGTAATGAGTGTTTTTATATTTTTAGTACGGCTGAAGCTGTCCTCCAGGAAATGGACAACATCAGCAACATTCGGCATTCAAGTCGGGAGGTGGAACAACTTCGCATGTGGAACGGAGACACAGAAGAAGTGAGTTTTTAACCTGAACTTAATACTCTGCCTGTAACATAGCATGGACAAACTTGAAACTTGTACATTACATTTTAGCAGGTCATGTGTTTTTAACTTGCCTGACTTACCTATGTGTCTGGGGCTTTGAACAAGTTTTTTCTCCATGGAAATGTTATTGCTTTTCCTTAAATGTTCCATGGTATGACATTAAACATGTCCATCTAGCATTTATTCGTTACTATTGCTCAAAAAATACAACAATTCCTTCACTAAACAGGGCCGACTCTCCTCAGATCTGAACTGTAATGTAGCGTACTGCTCTAACATGCTTGTGTCCCTCATGATAGAGATTTAATCTATACTGTGGAACATTCTAGACAAAACAATAACATTTCCATGGAGACAAGGAGATGGTGGACCCTCCACTAGAAATGTTACGCTGTGTACCTTTTAATCATATAATGAATAAATTGTTTATTAAGTTTTTTTGTCAAACTTTATCAAGTCTAATGTGCAGATATTGTAAAGTGTTACCTACAACTGGAGGAGAGTCTTATTTGAGTTTATTGATTTAGGAAATGTTACACCCATATTTTGTTACTGTTTTCAGATTTTATAACAAATGTGTTAACAACATCCCTCTTCTATCATGCGGCCGGGATGCCAGATCTTCAGCCCTCGATTTGCAGCTAATGAAACCGGTTTAACTGAAATCCATTATTTTGATTTTCAGGAAAATATGGACATGTATTCTCGAGTGAAACGCAGGAAGTCGATGCGGCGGAGTACGTATGTGCCCGCTCATCACAAATCCATGAGCAAAGCAAATCAAGAAGAAGAGGATGATGATGGTACTGAAGGTACACTCATGATGTACAATAGAAACTTTGAAAGCGCCATATTATGATATTTTCTGATCTATGGTATAATTTTGTTTTCTCATCATGAACAAACCTGGAGTTGTGTTTTTGTTTCATTCACACATGTTTAACACACACACAACCTGCATATTTGGGAGTTCTTCTCTTAAACTGAAAACACTCTGTTCTGCCTTGTGATGTCATCTGGTAATACGGAAAGTGCTCCACTGCATTTTCAAGCTCAATCCAATGTGACTAGAATCATTTGGATGACTTCAGCCCTAGCTTTAAAACCAAACTGGAAAACAACTGCTTTGTGACATCATAAGGTAGAACAAAGTATTTTGAGCACATGAGTAACTCTTAATTATTCGTCTGTCTACATCGCCAAAGTTCAAGCGCTCTGTTCCAGTTTGTAATTTTCAGTTTTCAGTTAACAGCTACCTTTGACCTTTAGTTCACTAGAGGTTTGCTGTTCCAGAGCTGAAATGGTCCAAATAATTCTAGTGAAGGTGTTTGTAGTTTAAAAACACAGTAGAGCACTTCCTGTATTATTATAGATCATTAAGTAGTGGTGCTCAGGACAACAGATCCCTATTTCATTCCAGTTTGGCCTCTTTACTGCTATAATACTGTTTATGTTTTTTAGAGTCTCAAGAGGAAGAGGAGGAGGATGCAGAGGACGACGAAGACGATGAAGGAGATGAAGCAGAAGAAGCTGGAGAGGAAAACGACCGACCGTACAATTTAAGGCAACGCAAGACTGTGCAGAGATATCAGGCACCACCCATCGGTAACTATATTTAAAAGTATAGTATACTAAAGTCCAATCGACAGGTCAGAAATGAAGCTTTTGAATGTCTTTTAGAATGATTTTGAGCTGTATTAGAACAAATATAAGAGCACATAGAATATTATAAGCCCATGGACCACTGAGGGATTACGCACATATAAAACCACATGGGACTGAACATCTGTATTGAATATAGAGTGTATTCCTTAGTATCGGAATCATTCGAAATGTTTGTATCTTTACAACACTCGTCTACATACAACATACTATAGCATTTACCCCAATTTTAAATGCATACATATGGAAGCTTCTGCCTTGTTTTGCAGCTTATCTTCATCCCTTATAGTCTATAGTTTACTACTATTTTAGAGACTGTTACTCTAGATTTAGTTTGCTTAAATCCTAAAAGCAATGGGAAAGCCAGTTATGAAAAGTCTGAAAACCATGGACTACAAAAAATGTTGCTATAATCAAAATCTTACATACAGTTCCTTTTGGTATCGTCAGTGTTCATCATATAATTTTCTGGTATTGGATCTGCCATCTTTTTTTCACATGGAAATGTTTCTACTTTGCCCAGAGTGTTCCCCTGTATGGCAGTAAAGTAATCTATCTTGCATTAAAAGTGTTTTAGTGCACAGAAATGCCCTGAAAAGCATGCATTTGAACTCTGAATGGGCTTCCAGTACACAGATCTGAACTGTAAGTTGCCACATACATGTATTTATGGAAATGTATGGAAAAGTTTAATGCTTTATTGTGGCGGACCCCCAACCAAAACACATTGCACCTTCAAGTATAATAGTATAAGATATATTTTTTCTCTTTGGTTCCACAGTGCCTGCCAACCGCAAACAAAGCAATCCCTCACTTTTTGATACTCACCGATCTGCAGCCAGAATAAGCCATATAAGGTTAGTTTGACTTCTCCAAAACTTCTGTTGTTTCAGTTGACATTACAACATCTGGTAGGCCTGTGTGTTATGACAAGATGGGGAGACACGATACACAAAATTCAGCGATTTCTGCATGTTTGAGTAACCTGTATTCTCAGACCAGTTTCTGTTTGTTTCATTGTTTTAGTGTTAAGTATTACACATTAAATGTCACGTTACACAAAAATCACGTTCAATTGACTAAATAAAGAATATTTTTTATTATGATAGTGGTATGAGAATCAGTAGTAAGTATCAAGCGTGTTCTTTAATATGGACATTTTAGTTTCATGGCAGCACTAGTCTGAGTAGAACATTGTTATATGAGGTTATGGGAGGTTTTCTGGACTGACAGAGCTGTAGTGCTGTATCTGTCGGCATTTTTGAATATTTTATGATGTAGTTTTAAATGTCCTATATTACACAGAATTGACTCTTGTAAGCTCTAAACCGTGTTCTAATGTTGTTACCTCATCAAAAACAGACCTGGAGTGGTATTGCTTCTTTTACACTTTATTAGTCTGTTAACATCTCAGAAGCTCAAAATGCTCTGTTCCACCTTGTGATGTCATGAAGAGTTAGTTTTGAAGTTGGCTCCTACCTCCTCCTCAATTGTTCAGTAGAGATTGGCAACACTAGTCCTAGTAAAAAAGGTTATATGGGGTTATGGGAGATTTTCCTGCCTTGACAGAGTACATGTGTGAGTGTGTGTTTGTGTGCATGTGCTGCTTCTGTCCCACTGAGTCTGTTTCTCACACCTCGTCAGAGTGAAGAAACACGCCATCCACAGTAGTGACACCACGTCTTCATCAGACGAAGAGCGCTTCGAGAGGAGGAAGAGCAAGAGCATGACTCGAGCCCGGAACAGGTGACAGCTGAGTTTCTCTTTTTCTCTCACTCACTCTTTCTGTCTCTCTTTTTTTCTCATTTATTTATTTTGACTCTGCTGTGTGGGAATTAGGTCTGTCACAATAACAAAATTTGAATCACAATATATCACTACAGGAATGACCACGATAAACAATTTTAAAATTAATACAAAGCAGGAAAATCCCAGTAAACCTTTTTTTTTATATACAGTATCATTAAAAAGCCTGAGCTACAACAAATGAATAGCAGAATAATTATCCATAGAACTTATTCAACAAGTGAAATCTTTGCAATAGTGGGAACATTTTGGGTTTTTTTGATGTGATATGATGTGAAGGAAAACTCCTCAAAATATATACTGAGCCCCAAAATGTATAGTTCCAGCTTTCATATAGTGAACGATAAGTCCATATTGTCATACATTGACATACCTAGTGGGAATGAAACAATAGGTTCCATTCCAAGTGGCATCCTAATATAAGTTCTGTCATTATAACACATTTTTAAACACTATATATTGCTGAAGAGAAATATAACTGAAATGATAATATTGAAACTACTTTATAAGGCAAGATAATCTAAGTAAACCATTGTTTTAACTGACAGTTTCATTACAAGACAAATAAATACCAGAATCAAAAATAATTGGCCAAAGAAGTCATTTGTTCAACCTTCTACAGCTCAAATCCTATCACTTTACAACTAAAATAAGAAAAATATCATTAGTTTCATATCAATACATGATAATTGGAACAATATAATCTTCAATAGCTTCTCACAAGACAAAATGCCACAATAATCTTGTGAGATCTTTTTACCCCATTTGGAATGGACAAAAAAGGTTAAGGGCTGGTGGGTTGCATCTTTTCAGAAGCTATAGTTCTATTTCATCCCTCCTGACTGTCAGAGGACGGTGCTGAAAGCACATGGCCGAATGTTCCCTTCGCCCATGCGCAGTTCGAGTAGTAATACCAAATGAGTCACACCTCTGACCCAGGATGACGCCCCAGAGGTAATATAGTCCCGTGTCATCCGTAACTCTGTTCCTACAGAATCTTCTTGCGATACCGTAAGGATCCTGAGTATCTCTGGTGGTCATCCGGGATTCATAGAACTGTAGTTACATATGTAACATTCATTTTAAAAAACACCGAAAAAATGACAAATAATTAAAGTAAACACAAATTCGGAAGCCAACTTTGGGAACTAAATCAGACATTTATATTTTTTTACATTTTACATTTTAGAAATACGTCAAAATCTTGCCTGGTTTCGTTCTTGCGGAAATTGTCCCACCCCTAGTAAATATTGTGACAGGCCGACATGACATGACATGACATTCTGTAATCCCCGATTAGTAAAGATGCGCTATGCAGTGTGCACATGTTCTGGTGGGGGGTTTGCCTGTCCTGATATCTGCATGGAGATCTTTGCCTGGAATCTTGCAAAGATAAGTTACTTGCACCACATAGACAAGTAAACATAGATAAGTAAACATTCGTTGCTTTGCCCTAAGTATTGAAGCATAATTCTGAAGACAAGCATTTGGCAGACCCTCACACAAAAAAAGTTACATAGCGTAGCTTTAATGTTGAGCTGGAGGACAACTCAGAATTGTGGTGGAATGCTGTTTAAAGGTCAGATTGCAGATTTATTGACGTGATTTGTGGTTAATATCTCTGTAATTACTGTAATTATCCACATAAAAAAATGGCATTGAGTTCAAGATCTTATCTGTGAGCACAATTAAAAGTCAAATTTGGTTTTTCATATTAGCTCAAAAAAGTGGTGCCATTATTCAACCCAAAAGATGTGATTGTCATCAGTTGAAAGCACTTTAAGCCATAAGAGATAACAGAAATAAGTCC
This sequence comes from Scartelaos histophorus, assembly GCA_000787155.1. NCBI lineage: Eukaryota > Metazoa > Chordata > Actinopteri > Gobiiformes > Gobiidae > Scartelaos > Scartelaos histophorus. The sequence continues at coordinate 54,435 of KN515674.1, forward strand.
CACATTTATTGATCATAGCGTAAAGTTGCATTGCATGACTTTTCTAGTTACTGTTTTGCCTGGAATGTTCCATGGTATGACAGTAAACACATCCATCTAGCATTTGTTCACTACAGGTGTTTCTGTTTCTCAAAAATACATTAATTTCTTTAGTGTATAGGAACGACTCTCCACAGATCTGACCTGTAACGTACAGAAGTGTTGTAACCTGCTCATTTCTCTTTTAATAGATGGGTTTAATCAATATTGTAGAACATTCTAGACAAAGCAATAACATTTCCATGGAGATGAACAGGTTTGGGACCCTCCAGTAGAAATGTTACACAGTGCACCTTTTATATTCCTTTCAAAAACAGTGAAACTCCTATAGCGTTATATAGGCCCCTGTCCTCCCATCTGGAGCCATTGTACTGCATTGTTGAAATATAACTTTTATTTTTTAACAATTGCCCTTTGTCATATTTCAAAAGATTAATGTTGGGAACTTTCACCTCATGCACAGCCAAACCAAGGACGCCTCCAGCTCTGTCCTTGACTCCATCTCTTTTTGATAAATCGAAACAAGACTTGCTTATCTGTGTATAAAACCCTAAGAATCGAAGGACAGGCGGATTTAAACTTGTGTTATACTTCTTATGTGGCCTGATCTGAAATGAAACAATAGGTTATTATCTAAAGACTTTTTCATTTCCATTTTTTGTTTTCCCCCTGAGTTTACTGTAAAAGAAGCACTTTGTGGCAATAAATAAAATATAATAAATTATTATTATAAAGTATTTTTATTTCTTGCCAAATATTGAATAAAACTGCTGATATTTTCTCTTTGTCTTAGTGTTTACAGGTTGAATCATTTATAGCTTTAATCTATAAGCAATTTGATTATTTTGACTCGTTGTTTCTCAGATGTTTGCCCATGAATCTGACGGCAGAGGATCTGGCCAGTGGAGTCCTCCGAGATCGAGTCAAGGTTGGGGCAAGTTTGGCGGATGTGGACCCCATGAACCTCGACACCACGGTAAAAACCTGGGCACTTTTGAAGATTTTATTTTATTTTTTTAATGGTCCTTCATTTTGCAGAATTGACCCCTGTGAGCTTTAATTAATATTATAATGTTGTTACCGCATTAAAAACAGACCTGGAGTTGTGTTTTGTTTCATTAACACACATTTGTTTATTAGTCTTTCCACATCTCCAAAGTTCAGAATGCTCCGTGCCACATTGCCAGTTACCAGTTTCCAAGGTAATAGTTTTTAGTTCAGTAATGATTGGGAATTCCAGGAGTGAAATGATCCAAATGATATCCAAGTGTATGGATTTAAAAACACAGTGGAACACTTCCTGTATTACCACATGACATCACAAGATGGAACAGAGTGTTTTCAGCTTGAGAGAAGAGCTCAACCTAAATATACAGGATTTGTGTGTTAAACATATTTGAATGAAACAAAACACAACTTCAGGTCTGTCTGTGATGAGGAAACTACACTATTACTACTACTACTACTACTACTTAAAATAGAGTAATATGAGCTCTTTAATGTGTGATTGGTTTGACTGTTTTCTGTTTTTAGGTGAAGTTTGACAGTGTGGGCGGTCTCAGGGATCATATTCAGTCACTAAAGGAAATGGTGGTTTTCCCGCTGCTTTACCCAGAAGTCTTTGAGAAGTTCAAAATCCAGCCACCCAGGTGAGACTAGTGACACACTGAATTTATACTAAGAAAAAGGCCTTGGTACGTAATATTGAAGCCTACTATAATCATGAAATGAAAGTTGGTGTTCTTTTTACTGTCAGTACTTGCTCACATGAGTTTCAATGCCAGCTGTCTTATCTCGCTTTGGCATTAAACGTGACCTTTTAGCATTTATGCAATAATAGGAGTTTTTATTTTACTAAAAAAACTTGCATTCTTACTGTGAGTGGGCTCGTATCTCCAAAGATCTGGCATGTAACATGGCCAAGTGGTGTCACCTGTATTTTCTGTAGAGATAAATAACTGTAATGCCACACTGTGGAACATTCTAGTCAAGAGCTCCATGGAGAGAAGCTCATGACACACTGTCCACCAAAAGTTCCACAGTGCCTCTTTAATAGTTTGGTGACTGAGACATCTGCTCTTCTCTCCTCAGAGGCTGTTTGTTCTATGGCCCCCCTGGTACAGGAAAGACCCTGGTGGCTCGAGCTCTAGCCAATGAGTGTTGCCAGGGCGACCGGAAGGTTTCTTTTTTCATGAGGAAAGGAGCAGACTGTCTCAGCAAGTGGGTTGGCGAGTCTGAGCGTCAGCTACGGCTTCTGTTTGATCAGGTGAGAACATTTGGAAACACTTAAAAAGATTAACATGGAAAGGTCCTGGATTAGACTAAGTGGGCTAAATAGATAGACAGATCATACTTTATTATCTCGAAGGAAATTCATTTTTCAGGCAGCAAAAATAAATGTTGGGCTGCACAATAATGCACAATAAATTGCAGAAATATAAGTTTTTTTTCCTTTTGACATGGAATTTAAAGTTTATTTTAATCAACATGTAAAAATGCATTTTCTAAAAACTTAGTTTTAGTTTGACAAACTAAACTAAACGTTTGCTTGTCCAGTCATTTGAGCACATTTAAAACCGTAACAAGTTGCAACGAAAGTGCTTTGCAACAAGAAATTTCACATAATAAAACATTAAAACAAATATATAATATAAACATTACAAAAGTACATTACAAAAGTGATTACACATGTAAGGTAAGGTATGTAATGTAAGTAAAATACAGTAGTTGTAATGTTGTTTCATATGTTATCGTGCATATACAATTAAACTCCTCAACTCTCAAAATATCCTTTTATAGGCCTATGAAGTTAATGCTTTCATTTACCTCCACCAGAATTTTGATCAGCAGCCATATTTAAAAGTCCTATATTATAGAAAATGGACTCTTGTGTGAGTTTTAACCCATGTTACCTCATCAACAACAGACCTGGAGTTGTGTTTTGTTTCAATCACACGTTTGTGAAGAGGAAACAACATTAGAACATATTCAGAAAAAGGCGTACAATACATGTTTGTTTTAATTATTACCTTTATTTGAACAGGCGTATCTGATGAGGCCGTCAATTATCTTTTTTGATGAAATTGATGGTTTGGCCCCAGTGCGTTCGAGCAGACAAGATCAGATACACAGGTAAGATTCTTTCTATTTCTATTTTGAAATTTACATGAATGTATAACCTATAAAAAGTTTTGGGGTTTTTTTTGTACGAAAGTGTATGTCGTTTACAATTTGAACGTGGTAACCCCTGACTTAACAGAAGAGGGATGCATACAAAAAATACATACAATGCTATTAAAGCATAAAAGGTGTTTTATGTAAAAGTGTATGTTTACTTGCCCTCTAAAATCCTTCAGTTATTCCGTTAGTAAGGTATAAATTGCAATCACTTTTCAAGCCACTGGGGGGCGCTGCTCCACTTATTTCTAAATTATGGTACCAGTTAGTTTGATTGCTTTGCATATACAGTACATTGATATTTATATATTCGTCAGCTACTAGTGCTTATCCTTTTAGAACTCATCAAGACACATGCATTATTCATATTAGGCTTAAGGTTAGAATTAGTATTTTATGTAAAAACAGAAAGTTCTATTGTACTTCTCATTTGTTTATACAGTAGTCTTTTCACAATAAAAAAATAATATACAGATACAGAAAATGCCATGATACATTTTAATATTAAAACTGATTAAACTGATTAAAACTGCCACAATAACCCCAAAGCAGAGGGGTCCTAATAGACCCTTTTGTAAGTGTGTCAAGTAAGTGTATCTAGTATTAGGCATGGATTAGGTGTGGATTTGAACCAATACCAATATCTGATATTTGGCCTAATGCTGTGGCTGACAAATATTTGGCAATACTCAAGATTTAGATACATTTATTTTAAGTGACAGTTCATGTTAAAGGTCCTATAGTATGCGGAATTAACTCCTTAAGTCCATTCAAACGGGGTAATCTCAATTCTAATTTCAGTTTTTATGCATTTCAGTGATCTTTTTACATTAGTATTATTTTAATGTGATCATATTCTGTCTGGTCAGTTCTATAGTGTCCACACTGTTGGCTCTGATGGATGGGCTGGACAGCAGAGGGGAGATAGTCGTCATTGGTGCTACAAACAGACTTGACTCTATCGACCCAGCGCTCAGGAGGCCCGGACGCTTTGACCGAGAATTTCTCTTTAACCTGCCTGACAAGAAGGTAGCAGCACAGATACACACAGAACTCTCACACAATGTCAAAGTCTGCTTAAATAAATGCGTTTTTTTGTATGTAAAAATCTGAACTAAGCTACACTACTACATGTTTTGCATTCACATGTACTTGATTTTAGGTTAAGCTCATAGGCCGAGTCTCATTTCCCTTTCCTTGCTTCCTTCTTCTTGATTCCTTGCCTCGATCCTCCATTTTTCAGCTGTCAATGAAATGTGTGATATTAAGAGATGTCCCACAGTAAACCATGGAAGGAAGGAGGAAACATAAGGGAAGCTTCAGGAGGCAGATATCAGAGAAAATCAAACTTTTTAGATCCTCTCTTCTCCCTGTGTCTCCTCTGTGGGGGGGACTTCCTCACTCATTTCCTGCAGAATCGAGGAGAGGAATTCAAGGAGAAGGAAGCGAGGAGAGACATGAGACGCAGACATAGACTGTATACATACAAATGGACATAGTTGTATGTATACAGTCTATGCCTTGTTCCAAATAGGAAGTGAGCATGGGGGCGCTTCTGGCTCCATCGAGTCTGTATCCAGTTGACTTTACATTTAAAAATTGTCACCTCTCTCTCTGTAACTGCTGCTGTCATGCACGTCATTTTGGTCTTAAAATGTTTGTATTACCTCAGTCTACATCATCCTGGGTTTTTATTTTGCTATTTTGTCAATAAAAAAATTCCTATTCCTAATATGGACCTGGCTCCAAATTTGCTCCTATAACTGCTAGCCTCTGTGAGCTTCATTCAACTGGAGCCAAATGCTATGGATGACTACACATTATCTTAGTCCACTTCTGTATACAGTCTGTGCTTGATGATCAATACCAGTTTGGATTCCACAAGGAGAATAAGTTCATGGAATATATGAAAGAATAAAACTACACCAGACTACACTAGACTATACCACCCACTCCGTTTATCCATGGGTGGTTTCTAAACTATGTCCAGCTTTTTTAGTTTTATTCTTTGCTACATTTCATTCCTCAATGTCTCAAAAATCGCATTAACCAAATAGTCCATAGAATCCCATTTTTAAAGCGGACATATTTTGCTTTTGTCTTAGATTTTTTTGCCATTTTCTGCAAGAATGTCAGATTTGAGCTGTAGGGAGTACAATAGATAACTATTAATAATGATAATTAATTATCAGTTAATTCTACCATCTTTTTGGTTGCCGCTCAGGCTTTTTAAGGATACTGTCTATTTAAAAATGGTTTACTGGGATAAACCTGCTTTGTGTCAGTGGCATACAGTATAGTGGCATATATCGGAATATTTCTCTGTAGCTTCAAAATGTGTTACCATGACAAGCCTAGATGCAGTTAATCAAATCTGAATCAAACCAAGATCCATTTGTGTATTATGTCAGTGATCAACTTATGTTATTCTAACTGAGCGGTCTACAGCAAATCTTGCGGCAGTAAAAGCTTGTGGTTTGGAGCACAGCTCGCTCTCTGTAGAAAATGAACATTTGTGTTTAAGATGGAATTGCTATTGCTTTGCCTAGGAATGTACCACTGTGTAGCATTACAATTGTTTATCTCCATGGCAGCAAAATTGGCAATTTAGAAGACATATGTTGAGAAATTTAATAGGAATGTGTAGCAGGTGGCAGAAAAGTGACACAGTGGAACTTTTCAAAGCACTGATTAGTAGTCTGTCTTGTTTATGCTCACGACATTCAAGCAACCAAATTTAAGTTCAGTTGATTATTTTCAGTAGATGTCTGATGTGAAACCTGCACTGTTCTGTCCATGTCCATGAAATTAATATTGAAACACATTTAGTAAAAAAACAAACAAACAAACAAAAAAGCACATTAATAAACACTGCCAAATGTGTTAAGATGAAACTTAAGAAAAAGTACAAATGGATTTAAACACCACATCAGGAGTCCATCATCCTGTTTAGGATGATGGACAAAAAATGTGATGGTGACAAACTGAAAAACGGTTGACTAATCTAATTATCTTGTGACTGTAATGCTATTTGAGATTGACTTGCTTAACAGCATAAATCAGCTCATCTGTTGTAGTTCCAACTTGTCCACTCTTCTGATTGGATTGTATTAAAATAAAGCATAGATTAAAGTCTAACAAGCATCAGACAGAGCAGTGCTTACAGTTAGTATCACACCCCCAGGGAATGTTGATGGCACCAGCTGCATAATATCAATAAAGCAAAATGTGAAAGTTGAAATCAATCAGTATGAGATTGCCACATTTTTCTTCTTGCCACATTAACCAGCCCTGCATCCATCCACCTCCTAGAAAAAAGACTTGTTAAATGTGAATATAATGTATAGCACAGAGGGACGATGCTGCTCGTTCTGCTTTTCTGGTGGGAGTAAATGTCTGTTGAACTTCAGAGTTTCAGCGGCTTTCGTGGCGTCTGTCCTCTCAGTGGGAACTCTGGTAATGAAAGTCTAATCAGTATACAACTGCTGCCCAACACACCCAGCTGTGAAGTCTGACTAGCACACTGTCTGTTACATGTGCACACTGTGTAGGCTGAGTGTGAGCGGCAAATCTGAGACTGAGGAGGAGGATGGAGGAAGAGGAAGAGAGAGAAGGGAGGATACTGGAGAGACAGGGCTTCTTCTTTTGTGGTCTGTTCAAAGTGGAGTCCTGTAGTGATGGTGAAATGAATAGAAATGCTTGCAGGGCATTTAATAGGAGTACTCTCCATGTTGTATTTCTGTGCAGTTATTATAGTTTAAATCTGTCCACTTTATTAGCATAGTTATTAGTTCCCATTCCCGTCCATCCATTTTCTTCAGTGCGGGGGCAGCTGTCTAGAGCATGGACTCCCAGACTCCAAAGGGGATCCTGAGGTGTTCTCAGCCTGTCCTGGGTGTGCCCCTGGACCGCCTCCTGGTGGGACATGAATACCTCTCCAGGAAGGCATTTCAACTGCTCCTCTCTATGTGAAGGAGCAGCAGCTCTAATCCAGGCTCATGTGTGACTGAGCTCCTCACTCTATCTCTAAGGGAGTGCCCGGTCACTCTGAGAAGGAAACTCATCACCACTGCTTGTAACCACATATATAAAAACACAAAAATCCTTTGAATATATATTTTCTGAAAATAGTGTGTTTACTGGTTGTATCTGTCTTTTATTCTTTTCCTGTTGATGAAGTCTCATATTTTGTTTTTTTAGGCCCGAAAGCACATTTTGCAGATCCACACGAGGGACTGGAATCCCAAACTATCTGAGCCATTTGTAGATGAACTTGCTGAAAAATGTGTGGGTAAGATCATGAACACCAGAGATTATGTGATGCTGTTTCTGATGTGTGTGTGTGTAAACGGTAACACAATTCACATTTATGGCAAATTTGACATTTCAATAATCTGAAACCTGTAGAAACTGTAGAGATAATCAGATTTTGGTCTGCATGTTAACATGTCTTCTTGTCTCTAGGCTATTGTGGGGCAGACATTAAAGCACTTTGCACCGAGGCTGCTCTGGTGGCCTTAAGGCGCCGCTACCCTCAGATCTACGGCAGCAGCGTCAAACTGCAGCTGGACGTCTCCTCTATCGTCCTGGCCTCTGGAGACTTCAGCAGAGCCATGAGGAACATCGTGCCAGCCTCACAGAGAGCTCTGGCCCCAGCAGGACGAGCCCTCTCTCCAGCACTGCGCCCCTTGCTGGCAAACTCCTTCTCTCTGGTGCTTAAAGCTCTGCTCCGAGTCTTCCCCCATGCTCAGTCTCCTGACGGGGACAACACACACGGTAGGGAGCTGGAGTTCAGTTCAATTTATTTGCCATTTCCAGTATGAAAACCACATTGGAAAGAGGTGTGCGAGAAGCCCGGAGTGCATACACATTCACAGGCAAATTATTAAAAAAATTAAAAACAAACCACACAATATGAACACAAGTAAATTAAATTAAACCATTAAAACATCACTTAGTCAAAGATAAAATGAGTACATAAATACGTATAGTGTGTGCCGTAGTCTTAACGTGCATTGTTTACAGTGATCACTGCCTGAAACGTCTGCTGTGGCGAGAAACAGCAGAACGGTGGTAATAATGTTGACATAATACAAACATTTTTATTATGAAACTAAATATTCAGTCACTCAATACCATTCTGATGCCAAAATAATAAAGCATCTCTGACACAAAAAACCCTAAAGCACAATCCTCCCATTAACTTACTCTTTTTCTAAATGGGCACTATTGTAATTAAAAAGAGGTACTATAAATCTCACCGCGATGCACACAGTTTAAAACAAAGATAATGATTCAACCCATGGATAGTTCCAATACTGCAATACTATAATACAGTTTTAATGAGGCTCTACCCACCCACTTCTGTTGTTTATGTCCTGCTGTTCTGAGGAAGTAACAGCTGGATTAAAAAACATAGTGAATTTTCAGAAGGAGCAGATTACTTGGTTTCATATATTAACCTATATGTTGATATAGTATTTATTGTTACAGGCCTACATATAAGTCAAAGGTGCACTGTGTAACTTGTCTGGTAGAGTGTCTGTCACCTGCTTGTCTCTGTGGAGATGAGCCCAGAAAGTTCCACAGTAAAGCCATAAACCTAAGAATCGCCATGGAGACTTGCAAGCCAAATTACAGGTCAGATTTGTGGAGAGGCGGCCCCGCTTACATGTTTTTAAGCAAAATAACACCTGTAGTTGAATAAATGACAATAAAAGAGAGATTAATTTAAAGCCATACTGTGGAAAGTTTCAGCGAAAGCAGTAACATCTCCATGGAAACAAACAGGATGCAGACCCTCTCCTGAAAAGTTACAGTGGACGTTTTAAGCTCTGTTCTAATTTTCCAGCAGGCGTTGACAATCATCTTCTTGAAGAGGACTTGTACAGCGATGAAGACAATGACGAAGGCTCCAATTCCATCTACGACCTCCAGGTGGCTCCCAAAAGCCCCCTCTCCTCCTCCTCTGCAGCGCCCAGACCCTTTCTACACTTCTCAAAGTAGGTTTACTAGTATGTTCAGTTATAGGAATGGTTCTTAAAGAGCCTGTATAACCTATTTTTCTGATCTGTTATAATGTTTGTCTCATCACAAACAGACCTGGCGTTGTGTTTTGTTTCAGTTGCATGTTTAACACACAAACCCTACATATTTGAACAAAACACAACTACAGGGAGATATAGGGAGATATAGGGAGATACAGGGAGATACAGGGAGATACAGGGAGGAACGGAAATCATTGTTATAAATTATATGTGACCATTTAAAAATTTTCACTCTAAATACTACCCTTTTAAAATATTTGGCTTTTTGAAGACTAAACCCTGACTGAAACCAGGTTAACTACAGTAAAAACATTGCACAAATCAGTGCAAAATGATGACTAAACCAGGCCTAAACCAGTCCACCATCTGCTTGTCTACATGTAGATGTTGTTAAACAATATGGCATTAATTATGGCTTTTTTTAATTTAAATTTTTGTTCAAAAACATGCATTGTTCCTGTAAGAGGGGTCTCTTTTCTACAGCACCTTGTCCAGCTGTTTGTCTCCACTGTCAGCCATACTGTGTAATATTCCAGGCAAAGTATCTTTATTCATGTTATTGTATTTTCTATTAAATCAAGACTGTTGACACTTAACATTTTTCATTATTCTGAAAGCTATGGATAAAGACAAGAAAAAAAGTGTTTCCTCCACCAGAAAAGTTACAGTGCAGCTTCAAAGGGGCACTGTGCAACTTGTCTGGTTGAAGATCTGTCACCAGCTTGTTACCATGGAGATGTTGCTTGGTTAATGCAAAATTGATATGTTTAATGTCATACTGGGACATTCCAGGCAAAGCAACAACATCACCATGGAGACAAGCAGATGACAGACCCTCCACTAGAAAAGTTACACAGAGCACCTTTAAGTAACAATGTCCTGAGGATAAAAACAATAAAGTCTGAAAGATGGAGTTTTTATTTAGCATAAAATGAATACTCAACAGCAGCAATGCACAGCTGAGGTGGAGGTGAAAGATTGGCATTTTAAAGATGACATCTTGCTGTCACCCCCAAACCGTACGACTGAACCTCCTCTTCCCTCTGTACTTCTATTGTTCTTGTTTGTGATGAGACCAGTTTGATGCTCCTCAAAAGTACCTTTGCCGGGGCTGTTTATACACACCAAGGTCGTTCATAGAAAAAACATGATTCAAGTTTAAACTTTAAACTAAAATGTATATGAATGATGTGTATGAGACTCGACCCTGGTGAAAACAGTGCAGGCTCTTGTTGTGCAAATCCTGTCTCACTGATCCTATGACATTTAAGGTCACGCTCTGTCATCCAACTCAACTTCCTGCTTATCCATGGGTTTCAGAATGATGAAACCTTAGGACTGTTGCTACACTGATGAACAATTCCAAACAAAAGAGTATATAATTTGAGTGGTCAGTTCAAAACGCAGTTGTGAATGAAGTACTCAATTTTGCTACTTAAGTAAAGGTACAGATACAGTGTATTTGGTTTGCTCAAAGCTGGGATGGAAACTTAACTTAAATGTGATTGAAAAATCCACCATTTCAGCAGTTCTCAAACTATAAAGTCCAGATTAAAATGTAGTGGAGTAGAAAGTACAGATACATGTTCTCAGATCTACTGAATAAAAAGGAAAAGATACCTGAAATTTTTACTTTAGTACTTCATTACCTTCTACCACTGGTCAAATTATTCTTTTTTGTTGTTAAAAAAAACAACACCACGTAGTGACAAAAACAAAATGAACAACTACAAAAAAAGAATTCTCTGTTGAAGTGAACTGAAATCTTCCTTCTCTCTTCCAGCTCAGCACTCCAGCGCCCCACAGCGTATCGACCTCGTCTCCTCCTCACAGGCCCTTCAGGTTCAGGTCAGAGCTCTCACCTGGCCCCCGCTCTGCTGCACCACCTGGACAAACTCCCCGTGCACCGGCTGGACCTGCCCACCCTTTACTCCATCAGCGCCAAGACCCCCGAGGAGTCCTGCGCTCAGGTAAAGGGCCCAGTTCAGCTACTACAATGTGATGACGCCGCTGGTTCTTTTTATTATTTATGTATTATGTGAGTGTTTTCTGTTTGAGAAGAACTCAACCCAAATATGCAGAGTTTGTGTGCAGATGTTTTTGATGTTTTTGAATATAACATTAAAAACAAAAATGTGGCTGTTTGCTGCAGGTGTTTCAATCAGTGAGAACAGGTAGAGGTGCTCATGGAAAAAGGATCAAACCTTCAAAGACAACAAGATCCAGGCACTCTAAAGAAATAAAAATCGCAAGAGGAAATGTATAGCCATAAATAAAGGCCTTTTAACTATACTTTTCCTCGTGCGTCCTCGTGTTTACTTCTTTGGAGTGCCTGGATCTTGTTGTGTTTGAACAATATAACATTATAACATAGATCATAAAAGGCGTAATAATCTTTAATGTTCACAGTCCTAGTTCCAGTGTTACATCTAAACAAACATTGCATCTCTTCGTCCCTGTGTATGAGAGTTTACCTTCATTGTGTCCGTGTTACAGGTTTTCCGAGAGGCGTGCCGGAGCGTGCCCAGCGTGGTGTTTATGCCTCACATCTCAGAGTGGTGGGAAACTGTGAGTGACACTGTGAGAAGCACCTTCCTGTCTCTGCTACAGGACGTCCCCTCCTTCAGCCCCATCCTGGTCCTGGCCACCGCAGACTCCCACTACTCGCAGCTATCTGAGGAGGTACTGCTCTGCTCACACGCTCATGGAGGGTTAGGCCATAGACTGGATATATAAATGGACATAGCTAGCCCGGTAGCTGCCAGATAAAAAGTGAGCATGGGGCACTTCCGGCTCCAGCAACTCCAGTATGAAGATAAAAAAGTTACTAAAAAAAAGTTACAGAGACGAGTGGATCTGAAGCCGGGTCCTGGCCACGTCTTATTTCTGTTTCCTCTCTTCCTCCTTCATCAAATGGGTGAGGAAGTCCTACTCACAGAGGAGACACAGGGAGCAGAGAGGATCTAAACTCCTCACTGAGACCAGTAAAGTTTGATGGTTTTTTCTCTGTCAGCTCCTGAAGCATCCCTCAGGTCTACTCCTTCCTTCTGTGGTTTTCTTCTGGACACCACTTAATATGACACATTGATTGACAGCTGAAAAAAGGAGGATAAAGGAGAGGAAACAAGGAGAAGGAAGTGAGGAAATAGAAATGAGACACAGAACTGTCTCCCTTATTTCATTGATTGGCCGGTGGATTAACCAATCAGAGAGAGACACATGCTTTGTTTGTGTAAAAAACTAAACAAAAACTCAAAAAAGAACTAAAAAAGAATGAACGCTGAATTCAGATAGAATGTCTGGTCAGTCCCTTTGCTTGAATTGTAACACTAGCCTGTTTCAAAAATGTTATTTATTGTTGGACACTGGAGACAAGGACACTGTCATGCTAAAGGAAAGTAAAAAGAAAGTTACTTTATTGTCCCT
>KN515674.1:67186-79365 GCA_000787155.1 Scartelaos histophorus
TGACTTGGACTTAGCCAAACTTTATTGATCCACAAGGGAAATTACTTTGGACACATTAGCTCACACTAGCTTTAATCTTGGTACTATTGGTCAGAATCTTAGCTGTAGAATCCTGCCTATGGTGAATGTTTTTGTTTTACTGGGAAAACTGGAGGAAACCCACCCCAACACAGGGAGAACATGCAATGACACATATTCAGAATGTTTTTATAGAAGTGGGAATCAAATTGGCAAACATCTTAGCTGCCAAGGGTGGGGTGATGCATGGAATCACTCTAGATATTAACTCAATATTTAAGGTCAGTGTTTAAAATAATAAGGGGTTTTATTGGCAAGAGAAATAGTTTTTTCCAACTTTACTACCTCTGCTGGCTCTCTCCAACTCTCCAACTTCCAATCAGTGTGGGTTTGTGTAGCTTTGAGAAATATATTATCCACCTTGGCACTTTTTAACTTTCTCACTTGATGCCGTCGACTTGTCTTTGGTCATGTTCCTTTCCACCTGTTCCTGTATTTCCCTCTCGTCTTCTCTCTGAAACCGCTGCTTTTCAGTTTTACACAAATGGGACACAGAAGGACCAGAGGGCTGCAGTCACCCCGGGCAACAGAGGAAACTGTACTTTTTTGCCATTGCTGCAAGAATAGAGTTTAAAAAGTGATATGATTTTATGCGTCAGTGGAGGTTAAAGCACCAACAAATTCACTCTCTTATGGAATTATTGGAGTAGAAACGGTGTCAGATGAGGTCAGTTTAAGCACATTGGCGGTGTTTCTTTTTGTCGTTAATTTCAGTTCCTCTGTTCTCCCTCGCTACTTTTGGCTTCTCGTCGCGCCCTTTCGGATTCATTATTCCATTTCCCAAAGCCTATGTGGAGCCAGGCCCCCACCGAGGTTATAGCTGTGAGCAAGAAGGACCGCACTGGACTACAGGGTTCAATTTTGAGTTTTTTTGGGCTGAGAGAGAAGGAGAGACAGAGGAAGAGCGAGAGGTAGAAGAAGAGATTGAGAGAGGTAGAAGAAGAGATTGAGAGAGGTAGAAGACGAGATTGAGAGAGGTAGAAGACGAGATTGAGAGAGGTAGAAGAAGAGATTGAGAGAGGGAGAAGAAGAGATTGAGAGAGGGAGAAGAAGAGAAGGAGGATAGACTGGGAGAGGGAGAAAGGTAGATACAGAGAGGGAGAGCAAAGAGAGGAGGAGACAGAGAGGGAGAAGAAGTAGAGATGAGGAAGAAGAAGAAGCAATGGAGAGACAGAGAGGGAGACAAGGGATGGCTTTTGTGTTTGGTGACAGAAGACTTTTAATCTGTTGCGTTCATGTGAAAATATAACATTCGATTTTGGGTGTGGCTAAGAATTCCATGGCATGTTGCATTCATGGATTCTCTGGTCAATTGGAGCCATGATAAAGTAGCAATTTCACAGACAGAACAATGAAAAAGTCTAACTTGTAAATATTTAGGGTTTCAAATGAACAATCAAAGAGCTACATGAGTATTTGGTGTGTGTGTGTATACCGAGATTCACCACCATCTGTACTTTCTTAAGAGATTAAAGGTATTTGGAGTTAGTCAAAATATGATGCTGACCTTCTACAGAGCTAGCAGTGGTTAAGGCAAGTCTGTGGATGTAATCTCTAGGCAATCAACATTTTGTGGATTTTTGGCCTCCATTTTTCCAGAACCTAGCCTGTTATTTAAGTTTCTATTGTCTTTTGCCTCTACACTCAAATAAAATTCTAGGATGTGAACGCAACCTATTTTTCTGCAGTCTAATCGAAATCCCAGTTTGAGTGAGCGCATCCAATCTCAAAGGCGGCAATTATTTCGATAACAGACTGTCCTCTGCAAAGAGCACAATATCCTGTCTTTTTATTTATCTCCTGCTGTACCTGTAGTTCATGGACGTCAACAAACATGCCTTCTACCATATAACGTTCCCTCATCAAAAACATGCCTGAGGAGGTTTTAGATATCATCCATTGATGTGTTAGTAATTTAGTGATCTCTCCCTAAAACGAAAGGGAAACTTATAAAACATGTTAATACAGTGTTTTCGCCAAATACAGCTTTTCTAAAACAATAAAAGATAACAAGGGGATCTAAATAAGTTGAGAGTTACAGTTAATACCCCACAGAAGTGCAGTCATCCTCTTTATAGAAGTCATATTGTCCTTGTGTTTAATATATATGTATAATCTGTGACACCTGTGGATCAGTATGTTAGAATTTGCACATTTAAAACCATAATATTTATTTAAAACTACTTAATAAAAGAAACAAGTGCTCTGACTTCTCTGGCACCTAAAATGGATAGCTGTAGATCACACTAGAGGGCAGCAGATTTTTTTGTTTCATTTGTACTAAAATGACTATGTGCTGCTGAATCCTAAAGGTATCTCTGATTAAGCAAATAAAATTGAAAGAATGAAGTAAGTACACAGCAATGGACATATATTGGTCAAAACAGGAGTTGTTGTTAGTGAAGATTGATCAAACATGCACGAATCACTCCAAATATAACTTCAAGAGGGTAAATGAGAAGGAGAAACGACTGTAACAAAGTAGCTCTGACAAGCTACTTTGTACTGTTTAAACATGTCACAAACTTAATCAGTTTTCTGTCCAAAAGTATATGGGTTTTTTCATGTCTGATTGTAATGGACAAAATGGCAAAGACAAGGTGTACAAAAAATAAGTTTAAATTTAACAAAGAAAAAAAAAAAACTAACAAAGACTCAAATCATAATCAAAAAGCCAGAAGAAGGAGGAGACAGAGTGGGAGAGAGGAGGGTTATTGTATGGGTCAGCAGAAGGTCTTTAATTAGCTCTGGTGGTTTTGGCAGATGCTCCTCTCCACCTCAGGACAAACACTCTGCATCAGTCTCTCTCAGCTCGGCGTGAACACTGAGGCCGGTGTGGAGCTTCTGTCCAGGCCCACGATCAGGTCTGAGTCTGAGCCAAAGAGAGGCCAGACTGCACCTGCACTTTTCAAACCGGCGTCATACTACAGACCTGTTTAATGTGTGTAAACTACAAGGATCAGCAAGAAGGCAAACACATGTGTAATTAAAAGGCCAATATTCCACTATTTTTGATCTGTTCTAATGTAGTTGCCTCATCAAACAGACCTGGAGTGACCTCAGATGGAAAACACTCTCTTCCACCTTATGATGTCATGTGGTAATACAGTAAACTCCACACACCTTCACTATAATCATTTGGATACGTTCATCCCTGGAGTTGGAATTATCTACTAATCTACTGATTTTCCAAATGATTCAAGTAAACATGTATCTAGTTTAAAAACACAGTGGAGCACTTTTTGTATCACCACTTAACATCAGAAGGTAGAACAGCGTGTTTTCAGATTGTGAGAAGAGCCTAAAAATATGCAGGGTTTGTGTGTTAAACAGGTGTGATTGAAACAAAACACAACTCCAGGTCTGTTTGTGATGAGGAATAACATAGATCAGAAAATGGCGTAATCTAATCACTTTAAATCAGAATTTGATTTTCTTTAAACTGGCAAACCTCCATCCTTATGCTTCTCAAAAGAACTTGTGGTTGCCGGTTATAATTGCATCATATCTTTCCTGTTTGCTGGAGTGACTTGGCAGGGTGTGTTTCTTCACTTTTTGGCTGGAGACACATTGACAGCTGCTGTCTCTGCTCCAAACCTCACTCCCCTCTCAGATCTGACACTGCAGGCTCCAGTCCAGACACCAGCCACACTCTATTTTCAGCAAGAAGTTCACATTCAAATCAAGATCCACATCCAGATTTGCCTTGAATTTGAGTGTTTCTGACTGTGAGACTGCGTTCAAAATGGCTTCAAACCATCTTCCAATTAAGGAAACAAGATTCAGATATTGGCGCTTATACACCCCTCCCAAATAAAACTAGATCTTCCTTTGTTCATCCAAATTTGACAAGAAGAATTACAGCTCTCATCTAATGGTATTCGTCTGTCCCTCACTCATGTGTTAAAAAATCAGTGGTAAAATTAAGCTGGATTTGTAAATTAATATTGCATTTTCGTTTATCCTAATTCTTGGCATCCTCTGCTTGTATCGTCCTGCAGTCATTTTGAAAAAAGTATGATTTTCTGCTCTGCGTTTTATTGCCTGACTTCTGTGCCATTTTATATCTCACACGAGCAGAGAAAGCTTATGATCCATGAGCTGCAAAAACCTAGAAAGAGAGAAAGAAGGTGATATGAAAAGAAAGGACGTACAAACATGTCATGGTTTCAGATCGATGAGAGAGACAGATGGAGAGGGCTGGAAAGGCTTACTCAGCTTTAGGATGCACCCTTGGGACCTGCCTGAGGCTCCACACACAGACACAGGGTTTTTTAACTGAAGAAAGAAAGTGCTGGTCTTGGATTGTGTTAATAAAATTCTCCATTAGATTTCTGAATTCAAAGAGCAGAGTTTATGCCCAAAGGTGGGTCATACCTTCTAGAAGAAATAGTACTGGTAACATTTTATAATAAAGCATACCTACAGTGATTGGTAGGGCCCGACTGATGTGGATTGTTTTGCAGCCTATGTAATGCGGATGTGGTAGGCTTTGGAGGTGCCTAGAGCCGATATAACAGCCATATTTTGTGATGTTAAAATTCACTTTGAATCTTCTACTAATTATAAAACTTAGGTTTGACTCCATTAGATTGTAAGGTAGATTTGTTTAGGCCACATTTACTGTCAGATCACAAGTCTTCACAAATAAGTGTCTTTTAATCCTGACACAAAACGATTGCCCATAAAAATAATATAATCCAGTATGTTGACAGCAGCAGTGTGTCCTCTGTCTCTGGGACAGTCCTCTCTGCTCCACACTCCCACTTTGATCAAAACAAGCAGTAGTTTTGTTGCTAGTCTAAATTGGGCTGAGGTTGTTTACTTTTACTCAGTATTGTGGCACAGAGAGCATTTAAAGTCAGCGCCTCAGTGTTACACACTGGTGTAAATAGGGGCTTGTGTGTCACGTGACTCTCGGTGCGTTCAGGGGCAGTATGGAATCCCAGACAAAGTAGGACATTTGTCTGTCTGTAAATTGGATGAAATGGACTCAGTATAGAGAGTCTACTCTTCATAACAAGGTATAACATGCCCACATAGTCAGTCAACCCATGTCGGCAAGATTTAAGCAAATAGCTGATATGTCTCCAAATGCCCATATTGATAATATTGGCCAACAGATATATATCGGTCGGGCTCTAATGATTAGTTACCTAATGAAAAACATACCTGGAGTTGTGATTTGTTTCATTCACACCTGTAACCCTTATATTATATTATATATATATTCTGTCTACATTTCCAAAGCTCAAAATGCTCTGCTCCACCTTGTGATGTCATATAGTTTTATTTTTCAATTAACAGTTACCTTTGACCTTTAATTCAGTAGTGACTGGCAGTTCCAGGTCTGAAATCATCCAAATGAGTGATTGTGTGATGGGTTTGTGTGTTAAACAAATGTGAATGAAACAAAACACAACTCCAGGTCTGTTTGTGATGAAGAAACGTAACATAGATCTAAAAAATGTCAGCCTCTAAAGCAGTTGTTCAATATTATAATTTTATCTGTGCTTTTCTAATAGTAGCACAAGTTACGACCTAAAGTATGTGATCTATAGGGGTCAAATAACATTACATAAACTGCTTTCATCAGACGTTACCTTTGTTTTGTTTTTTTATTGCCAGTGGCCTTATTCTATTGTTTGTCCTTGTCTCTTGTCAACTGCAGGTGAGGAGCATGTTCCAGTGTTCCTATGGAGAGGTGGTGACTCTGAGCCCACCGGGAGAGGAGGACCGAAGGAGGTTTTTCTCGGACCTTTTGCTGGTGCAGGCTGCCCGGCCCCCCCCACGCCTGCGTAACCGAGGTAACCACCGCCACAACATGTGATTTATGTGCACTGTCAGTCGTACAGGGCACTGCTGTCTCCTCTGCCCTTCTCTGTCCTCAATACAGTTCTCTTTGGAGGCAGTTAAATGTAGTGGAACAGATGAGCTTTGATGGCGCGCTTTGTAACTCTTTATTTTAGGGCCAGATTGAGTTAAAGGCTTTAGTTTGAAAGTAATCCAGCTGAAGAACAGTGGGATTTTAGATGAACTTGAAGAGATATGGCTGCACCTGCTTCCTGAAATCACAACTTTTTGACCAAGAATGATGCTCTTAATCCCCCAGTCCCTTGGATTTGTTGTGTTAACATCTTGAGTTAGCCTTAATAAAGCATGAAGACCTAATTTATACTGAACAAATAGTTAGAGACATCATATTTTTAATAGTAATACTAGTAATTATAATAATAGTAATAGGAAGAAACATTAATTTTAGGCCTGTATCCTAGTGCAGTGTGATGTGTGCTGTAATGGTAGAAATATTTAAATTATAGTACTGCTTATGATCATATGATTTTGTTAAGATTTTGTTTGTTTATTAAAGCTGATCGGTATAAATTAAACAGTGTTATCTTTGAGAATGGCAAACAAAAATTGAAAAAACATGCATTCTTACTGTATTATTACTATAATAATGCTAATAATAATTTAATAAATGCATGATAAGTTTAATGGAATATTTCTGGCAAAGCAATAACTTCTCCATGGAGACAAGCATGTGCCAAAACCCCCTCCTGCAAAGTTCTATAGTGCACCTTAAACACACTGACGGCTCTACTCTCCTCTGTGGTGTTCAGATGCGGCATATTTCCTTTGCCTTCTCAGTGAGACACATAACTTGCCCTCCAGCCGTCCTTCTTGCCCCCTGCTGCTCCTCCAGTCTGCCCCGCTCCCCCTATGCTCTGCTCCAATATAGAGAAACTGTCCACCAAGGCTTTCAAATGGAAATACATCTGTACAGCGCGCTTCTCTGCAGATCTCTCATTGATGCCAGGCAGGGGTTCCTCGCTTAACTCGCACTCCTCTCGTCAGGGGTCCTTCCCGGCCTCAGCCTCCTACAGGGCAGCCTGCAGGAACCCCGGGCCAGTGCTGCTAAGAGACGACCCAGTTGGTATTAAGTGAAATTAGAATCACAGCTTGGGTTTGGCTAGTGAGTGCTGCATGTAACCTCCGGAGCCGTGGAGCCTGGTTTCATATGTTGGCAGATGCAAGAGGAGGGTTCAACTGCTTTGGGAAAAATATCTAAGTGTGGACATGCATTAAAATCTGTATGGGAGTGTTTGTCCTCTGATCCAAAGCTTGAGTGGTTGTTGTGTCCATGGGCAAGACACTTAACACACTTTGAGTGCCTTGAAGGTGGAAAACTGCTATATAAAAGTTACCCTTTACCATTCCAGAAGAATTGACAAAAAGTCTGAACACAAAGTGACAAACTAGTACAAGAATCACATTTCAGAACGTGTGTAGATTTCACAACAAATCTACTTTTTTCATGCAGAATAAGACAGAACATTTTGTTGTTTGTGAAGGCAGTGATGGTATTTCAAAAATTGCAGCCTTTAGAGTTTGCTAATTGTGTCCATTCAAATTAATCTTTAAGCCTTATATAGCAGCAACACAAAGTTCTCCATTTTGCTGAAAATTACAGTTTTTCTTAAGTTTTAAACCTGCATTCTTTTAAGTCCTACATTAGACTTGAATTGGCCTTGGTTTAGTTTGAGATTTTATTTTGACTGTTTAACCAGTGAAACAAAGGTACACATGGAGGTGATACTTCTTTGGAATGTTGAAATGCGTAGTCGCCTCTGCACAGATCTGATCTGTAACTTGGCCTTGTTACATCACTTGTTTGTTTCTTTGAAAATATGTCTAATGTTGTGCCTACACATTGCACCTTTTAAGCATGTAATAAATATTTTTACAAAACATAGCTACTGAATATTGCACGTTTTTCTCTCATCGTGCAGTCCTAGAGCCTTTCTAACAATGCTGGCTGTTGCTGAAAGCTGAGTCCATCGTCTGGAGAGAGGAGGAGTAGTACATCTCTGCCTTTGTTCATCACGTACTCATTGGCTAAGGGCTAATTCTCCGCTAGAACTAGATATAATCAAGATCAGCTCCATGAATATTACAAATAAAAATACTTTCAGGGTTTTTACACTGACACTGTTTATACAAGACAAAAGATCACTGGATTTCAGCTTGAAGGAATGTTCTGACAGATTGTAGATATGAAGGTTTTGTTCAGGAAAGCAATTCCTCTTGTTTCTGATCCCACACAATCACTGACAATACAGACCTCTAAGGATACAAGGGCTGGTATTCAGCCTTAAAAATAAGAAGTCTGTTTTCTTTTCAAAATTTTCTATCAGATTATTTCAGCAATTCCTGTCCAGAAGTTTTAAAATTGAAAATATGCAATATTTACATCTGCAGTGAGTCATAGACGTTATTATTAATTCAACTTTTTATGGCTCAAATCTTATCGGATAGCAAAAAAATAAAAAGTGTCAGTATGTCAGTATCAATATGGATGATAAAGGCGTTTTGAAGCCCCTCAGAGAATCTGTGCTTCGTGACTTATTGCACATGAACACTGAGCATTTTACATAAATTAACAGACTTACCAGACTTACAGGCTACCTAAAAAGAAGTGCGGTTTAGGAGCATTTAGAGACAAAAGTGGTTGGGCGGAATAAGGTGACCAATAATTCTGATGACAGAACTGTTGTCCTTACATTAATAACCCCCCCCTTCTCTTTCCTCAGATCGGTGTCAGGAGGTGCTGCCGGTTGCCCCGGCCCCGGGCCCTCGGGTGCTATCTGCAGAGGAGCAACGCCGTCTGTTTGAGCAGGAGGAAAACACACTGCGCGAGCTCCGCCTTTTTCTCAGGGATGTGACCAAACGCCTGGCCACGGACAAGAGATTCAACATCTTCAGTAAACCAGTTGACATCGAAGAGGTGAAACTAATATGACTAAAGCTGGGGCACATATAAGATTAAATGAAACGACTCGTTATTATAAACTTATTCTTCAGTGCATAGGATTTGTTTAGATTCTTCTGGCTTGAATGTTATAGGTGCACTATGCAAGTTTTTCCCTGAGGGTCGGTCACCTGCTTGTTTCTATGTATCTTGGTCTGGTTTGGTTGCTATGAAGATAGAAAGGCTTAATGCCATACTGTGAAACATTCTAGACAAATGTCCATGAAAACGCATTAGCTGAACCCTCCACCATGTTACACAGTGCACCTTTGAATTAAACCAGAATATTGAAGACAGATACTGAAAAATAGCTCAACTAAAGAGAGAAACATGTGTCACTAGTTTTAAGGGACACATTATCCTATGGTCTATCCAACATTATTAACTTGTCTCATGTCTCATTTCTGATTTGTTAAACATGTTTTAGCTTCCTGTCTGTAGGTGCCTTTTGGGGACCTTTAACAATAAATGGACCAATTATTAGCTATTGGAGCGGTACTAATTTTTTATCTCTGCAGGCCATAGACAAGGTGATTGCTGGGACTTTGATCAAATTTAATATTGCGGTAATCGAATATTGTATCAAATCGTGGAGAATCCTTCGATTATCAGCCATATAATATACATGATCAGATTAATGAATTTTGAAATATTTTTATTGAAAATCAGGAAAAACTGGCTCTTATTCCCATTTGTCAAATACTGTATAAATCATTACAAATGTTCAAATTACACTTTAATTGTCTTAAGTGTATATGTGTAGCAAAAAGTTTTAACATCAGGCTAGTTTCCTCTCCAAATGCTTGTGTTAATGTGTGTTGTGTGTCAGGTGTCGGACTACCTGGAGGTGATTCGGCAGCCCATGGACCTCTCCACTGTCATGACCAAGATCGATAAACACCAGTACCTGACCGCCAAGGACTTCCTGAGGGATGTGGACCTCATCTGCAGCAACGCTCTGGAGTACAACCCCGACAAAGACCCCAGTGGTGAGGACATTTATTTGTTTATTTCAAGCACGTGTCCACATACAATGGAACTTCATTGTCCCATATTAAGCAAAATGGACTCTTATGAGATTCAAGCCACGTGACTGTTACCTCATCAAAAACATACTTGAAGTTGTGTTTTGCTTCATTGTCACATGTTTAAGTATCCTTGCATTATTAATCAGGTATAACGTCATATGGGTCCTTGTATACATCATTCAAACACTAATAGACACTTTTAAATTTAGAGCTTAGGCATAAATGCCATTTTCCAATATTGAGCAGTCCTTTTAAACCTTAATAACCTTACTAATAAAAGGTTTAATTTTATTTTTTCAACCTTCAGATTAGACTGAAAAAGCTTTAATTGTCCATAAAATTGATACGGCAAAAATAGTCCCTGGAGCATTAAACCTGCTTAGAATTCGTATTATTCAAATGACTTTGAATGAGGTTTTTCATAGCTGTTGTATTGTTACCCTCAACCTTTTGTTTGCCTGTAATGACTCTGAGCTCGTTGTGTGTAAAATAATAAAGTCTAAATGGTTTGATTCAGCCTTGAAATTCAAAGGACAGTGGAGTCTGCCTCTGCTGCAAATAGAATTCCCAGTGCAATTCATACTCTGTAGTCGGGCTGTATGCATGAAAATTTAATTGTTTCCTCTCCGCCTTGTCTCGCCACTGAATATTGTCGAGTTCTTCTTTTTGCACTTTACGCCACATTCAATTAAGACGGTCTGAAATATTACTTGCGATATACTCAAATTTATAATGTGAAACGTCTCTGAAAGCTGTTGTTGTTTAGTTAATACAAAGCACAAAATAATCCAGCCCCCTACACACATGTAAATTAGAAGGTTAATAGTGATGGTGAAACTTATTACATGTTTTTCTGATCTTTTATAACGTTTCCTCATCACAGACTTACCCGGAGTTGTATGTTGTTTCATTCCCATGTTTAACACACAGATTTAGATTCTTAGGTTCTTCTCTCTATAACAGAAAACACTTAGTTCTACCTTGTGATGTCATGTGGAAGTGTTTTTAAACTCCATACACCTCCACCAGAACCAATTGGATAATTTCACCCCAGAATTGCACATTTCTACTGAACTAAAGGTGAAACGGTAGCTGTTAACTTGAAAACTACCACTTCATGACATCACAAGGTGGAACAGAGGCTTGAGCTTTGGAGATGTAGACAGACTAATGTAGGATTACTCAAACTTGTGTAAATAAAAGAAAACACAACTCCAGGTTTGAGTGAGATTATAACATGACTTAATGCTCATAAAAGCCTATTTTGCGCAATATAGGACCTTTTAATGTGTTTTTACAGGTGCTCTATGTAACTTTTTTGGTGAGGGGTGTGTCTGCCAACTGCTTGTCTCCATGGAGATTTTATTACTTCACTTGAAATGCTTGAAATGTTCCAAAGTATAGATTGGTGTCGACTGGATTGGACAACAGTTAGTATTTAGGAAGAAACACCTATAATAATAGATGCTGTACTATGGAACACTTCAGACAAAGCAATAAATGACCTGCCTTTACTGACAGATGATTGACCATGAACTTCTCAATTAAAAAGACCCAAGGTGATCATTGAATATTTGAAATCCAGATCTCGATTAATTGCCCAAGTGTATTACCCCGTGTGTAGCTGCCTTCGAACCCTCCAGTATCTGCTTTTCTAATGGGGAAACTGTACTGTGCCAGCCCGAATTAATAAATCATACCTCTCATTTGAGCTGGGGTCATTTGTTGGAAAGCAGAGTCTACAAATGATACTCTGAAGGGGGAAAAAAACGCAATTAGCCTGTTTAATAAAGGAGCCTAACGAACCCCCAGTGCTCCTCCTCTGTATTTGGTCCAGGGACTTGGCTCATCGTCTGTACAATTATGAGTCGGTCTAAAAGGTGCAGCAGAGACCTCTATCCCTCTGTGGTGAGTCCTACTTATGCCCTATGACGTTATCTATCTTTTATGCTGGTTTCTATCTAAGCTTTTGTTTGTAATCCCAAAGCTCTAAATTAAGAATACACTGATCCAGCTTTTTCAGTTCCGTTAAATATTCCGACTTTATGGATTTTAGGATCTTCCAATACTCTATGAACTGATACCAGAGCAGTAGAGACTGAAAACAGCCTTTACTTCCTCTTTTACCTTCCTGCTGGGTGGGTCCATCACCTACGTCTTCATGAGTTGTTATTGCTTTGTCTAGAATGTTCTACAGTACAGATTAAACTTAACTATCTCATGGGAAACAACTGTAGGATACATTACAGGTCAGATCTGTG
>KN515675.1:1096-26562 GCA_000787155.1 Scartelaos histophorus
GAACCTGCTGTTTTTTAGGAGCCTCCTAAAGCCCCCACACCCCCACCTCCTCCAGGTAACATTCATGTGATGTTGGTAAAATGTCCATATTACTTCAAGGCTGTATATAAGAGACTAAGTCTGTAGAATACTATGTCCAGAAAGCATTTGTCATAAACATTTACTGTTTTACTGTAAAACAAGTGTCTCATAAACTTGACTCATAGGTTTAACATACCGTGCATACTGTGATTTACTAATGAGACGTTCTTGCCTCTGCTCCAGTCCCCACCAGTGCTCCCTTGAATGTTACTGTAGAGGATGTGAATGACAACAGTTTGACTATAAACTGGACAGCTCCCGAGACCATTGGGGACTCTGGTCTAGATGGATATACTGTGGAGTACTGCAAAGATGGAAGTAAGTCTAGATTCTGTTGTATGTACAGTATGCACATGCTGCACCTGTCCCACGCGTGTCACAGGCCATGTACACTCATAGACCTACAGGCCCGTATAGGGTAGGCAGCGTTTCAACCAACTGTCACTGAATCGGCTCCCACCGCTTTTAGACAAGCTTCTGCAGATGAGGTTACGGCACAGAAGCCAAAGTGTACTTCTTGTGTCCTGTGTGTTTGTAAACCTGTGTCGACAGATGATAAACCACTTAACATGGGCCATTAAAACACGCTTAACAGTTTATTCGAACTTATTGCCCTAAAGAAGGCAAAGGTTCACACATGTCACAGACCTACCAGAGATTCAAACTTCACCTTTTTTATTTTTACTCCACAAACTAAAGCCTTTCCAATATATTATTACATCAGGTAGATGAAGTGTCTTGTAAAGTGTATTATATAACAATTTACTAAAATGTCTTTAAACAAATTAATAAAATGCTAAACTCAAATAGTATTGTTAACAGTATTGAATAATCTATTAAAAACTTCACTCAGGGATACATACACCATGAACCAACACTTTAGGTATGTCTAATAGAATAAACATAGTTAAATGTGCAATGTGCCTTCCCTGTTATTCTTGTTAAAATTGTCCTCTAACACCAGCTCCTTGACTTCCACAGCGACAGACTGGGCCGTGGCTAACGAGGAGCTGACCTCTACCACCCGCTACTGCATTAAAAATCTGACAGCGGGTGACCTGCTGAATGTGCGCGTGGTGGCTGTAAACGCAGGGGGCCGCAGTGAACCCGGAGCCCTCGCTGCTCCTGTGCCCATCCGAGAAGTTGTTGGTGAGTAGCGACTGTCACAATAAAAATAGAGGGACAAAAATACAAAAATACACGATGGCTACTTAATATGCATAACTATTAAGATAAATAATTAATTAAATATTAATCAATGGAGATTAAACAAGTAATTTGTACTAAGTATATGAGTATAAAACTACAGTAAAATAATATTATATTATTTATAGTATATGTTTGGAAAACTGATAGACTGTGTCGTCATATTTTGATGTTTACTTGTGTCAAGGTGCGATTCAATTTGTTCACGTCCAAGCTCTCTATCAGGGTCACTGATGATGGTTGCAACCTGGGAGCTCTCCTTAAAATACTCAGGTTGCATGTGGGGTGGGATTAACTGGCCGGTCTTCAGATAGACTGAGCAGACGTTTGCACATAAATCTAAAGGTGTCGACAAGGCCTTTCATACAGCTATAAATCAACCTCTCAACTTTGTCAGTCTCACATCAACAGCCACCGCTAAGTTAAACTAAAGAAAACTTATTTTATACATTTTACCTTTTAATATAATATTAAAGTTTTTTATGTGTTCCTTGGGTGATTGTTGGACTAATTTCTCTGTTAGTCAGTTTCTATTACTGACGTCTCTGTAACTTCACATTTGTGTAATTTGTTTGTTGATCTGATATATCCAGTGGTCTATTTTGAAAAACATTCTTTCTGTTTGGGATTTCTAAACTCCGTAACCAAAGAGGAGACCGTGACAGATAAAACTCAGGCTGTAATTAAACCGGCTGGTCAGCTAAGGGGAGCTGAAACTGAAGCCTAATTGATGGATTTTGGGTGGCATGTCAGTCAGTCCGTCCCTGTCCTCATAACACGGGTGCACATTGTACACTTAAAGCCCCTTATGAAAATCCCTTTGCCCAGAAACAGAGAGTGACTGGAGACTGTTTGCAGGGGCCATTGTTGGGAGGTGTGATAATTAGAGCAGATTAGTGTTTGAGCCAAGGTGGGAGTGTAGAAGTTGGATCATATCTAGTGAACAGTATTGGAGTGGCTTTAACTGTCTATGAAAACGAGTTAGATGGAGTATGTGAATGAGCTTTAATGACGGACTGGAAGGTCCGAGCAGAACATGGGATATAGTCTTGCTGGTTTTATATATCCCGTAAGCCCTCGGAGCTTTTGAGACATTTGCTGCTTATGCAGATACATGCAAGTGATGCTGTTCCTTGGATTTAGCGCCGAGCTTCTGCTACACCACTCAGCAAAGTGACTAAAGTTGTACTCACAAACAAAGTGCACTTTCCTGCTTTAGATTTACAGCCAAATTGACCTGTTGTAATGTTGCTTGCTGTTTTTCTTCTGTGTCTGGATCTCTCAGAGTGATGACATATTACAGCAGCTTCTACACACATGACATGAGCTCACACGTGTTGGAGTTGACCCAAGACGTTCACGTCATCTACACTATTTTAGGACCTCTTCCTCCTTCGTCTTTAGCCTATCTGCCTGGATACTGTCTCCTATCTGTCAGATAAAGTTGTTAACATGCGCATCTGACAGTGTAAGTTTGTACTAGTTACAATCATTTTATACAAGCACATATGTTTTTCTTTGATGCCTCTATGACCTCTTCATGTCAGCCAAATCTTTTTCCATAACATTTATACTGTTTGTTGACAGACAGTAGGCACACATCACGTATCCCATGCCAGGTAAAGGTATCTGAAGCTGTCAAAAGGTTGATTGATGTAGATGTGCAAATAGATGATGTCAGTTAGTAAAAATGTAATGCAATACATTGTGCATGATCATGTCATGTGAATTTTTTGGAGTAGGTCACTGGGTAATGGATATCATTTTAAACGTCTTGTTTTTCAGATCGCCCCAAGATTCGCATGCCTCGCATTCTCCGATCTCGCTATGTCAGACAAGTTGGAGCACAGATCAACCTAGTCATCCCCTTCCTTGTAAGCGAAATTACAAAAGTAGCTCCAAATATATACACACCATTACATTATTTAGATATTAATTTGTCTGCTCCTGTGTACTTCAGGGTAAACCAAGCCCTGTTGTTTCATGGCTGAAAGATGGGGAGCCTCTGGACACTAAAAGAGTCAATATCAGAAACAGTGACAAAGACAGCATCATGTTCATCCGCTCTGCTCAGAGGGAGGACTCAGGTGTGTTTGAGATGACCGTTAAAGTGGACAGCTTTGAAGACAAGGCCACCATCACACTGCAGATTGTGGGTGCGTATAACTTCATAAAAATCCACACACGTATACTGTTTCACATGTTAGCGCTCCGGTCTACTTCAACACTGCCAAGACTTTAGCTAGAATATTTACACTGCTGACAGTCACTGTTTGACCTCACAGCATTGGAACCAGCTTCATGCACACTATAGGGGACGTTTATCATGCTCTGACATCTGATGTTCAAGCCCTTGTGTAAGGCTTTGGTCATGTGCTGTTCTCAGAGTTGCCTGGACCTCCAGCCAGTGTCAAGTTGGTGGACACCTGGGGCTTCAATGCTGCTCTGGAATGGACTGCCCCCAAGGACAACGGCAACACAGAAATCACAGGATACACTGTGCAGAAAGCAGACCAGAAGACAGGGGTGAGAACAGGCCACCATAACATTGGATCATATAATCAATTTAAGAGACCAGTCGACCCAGTAAACTGTGAAATATCCCATTTGAACCCATGTTTATCAATTCTGTGAAAAGTTTAACAGGATTATAAAAATTAAAATCCCCTCAACATTGAGTGGCAGTAACATGAGCCAACAGAATGCCCCATATTTGTCTGTAGTGCTTGTTTTCCTATTTGTTGGACCCATTTCTTTGCTCAAACTTTACTTTTATGTTTGCTCAGATTTTAGCCACTTACAAATGATAATAATAATAATAATGCATCAGATTTATTTAGCATTTTTGGACACTCAAAAATGCTTTACAGTGCATTGTTCATTCATTCCTCATACAGTGGTGTTAAGCTATGACTCTAGCCACATTTGCCCTGGGGCAGACTGACGGAGCTCAGGCTGTCAGTCTGTGCCATCGGCCCCTCCTACCACCACACACACGCCGCTTTCATGCTGGCACTGGCACCCCACAAATATTTAGCATGTTTTTTCCATGCCTGGGTCCACCAACCTGCCAACCACCAATCTGCACATGCGACTAAATAAATCCACCTCATTTTGTTTGTAAATAGATATTTCACCTACTTGTGCCAGCTTTTGTTTCATGTGGCTTTGCCAAGACATTACATAGATACTGAGTGCAAATCTGGGCTGTATATCTCTATTTTCATCTGCTGCTATAGAAAATGTAGAATATTTGTGTCTTTTTGCCACTGAACAAACTCTGCTTCTGTCTTTGCTCAGGAATGGTTCACAGTGTTGGAGCATTACCACAGACTCACGGCCACCGTGTCAGACCTCATCATGGGAAACACTTATATATTCAGGGTCTTCTCTGAGAACCGGGTGGGCAAGAGTGAGAGCTGTGCTGTCTCAAAGGACGTAGCCCATATCCAAAAGACAGGTGACCCACTGTACACCGCTGTATGTCTATATTCATTCTTAGAGGTGGGTACAGTTACATGTACTTGAGTTGCAAGTACTAGTACAAGAAAAATATACTTCTCTTAGTAGTTTCCAGGCCCCATACACTTACCTGAGTAAAAAGAAATAAGAACTCTTACTCTTCCCACTGTGAGTCTAATATGTCTATAATACTTAATTATACTAATAATATTTATCAGTGATGTTTTGTGCATTGCTTCAGATATTTAGTTTTTCTCCGTATTGTAGTCCACCATAAATAAATTATAAATCATATGTTACGCCCCAAACAAATAACTCAAATGAATTATAGTGAATAGTAGTTTCCCCAAATGCTGTCTTACCCTTACTTGAATTTCAAGTTAAGTAATATTATTTTGAAGTAACATTACTGCAACATTAGTGCACTACTTGGAAAGTCAGTCTTCTAAGCAGCTTTTATTAATGTTTTGCTCTCCCTCATGACACTTGAGTATGCGTGTTTGTGTCTGGGTATTTCAAGTGAGTTATCCCGGAGTGAAAAGGATCTTGGCCTCAAACACAAGTGGCAGCTCAATTGGCAGGACTTTGCTCTCACTAAAATACATCTGAAAAGCTTTGTCATCTTACACACAGCTGCTGAGCTAATGTTGCTCTTCCTTTCACTGTCTGTGCATATGGCTTTTGAGAAAACATTCAGATAATCTAATATTTATTCAGACCCCATTTGCCTTTTCCTGTCACAGCCAAACACCTTTGCTCAAAATTGAGATTCATATACACTGGGATAATTTAAATGTAGAATTAGGACTTTGGAGGAAGAAATGTGCCCCTGTGTTTGTGTGTTAAATGGTACTGTTTAAAAGAAAGTTTATTGTTTTGAAAAGAAAAACAGAACTTTAATGGTGCATTGTGTAACTTTTTGGTTGTGGGTCCATCAGCATCACTCTACAATGTTCCACAGTGTGACATTTATTCAATTACAGGTGGTTTTATAGCTCAAAAATATCTTCAAAAACAAAACTGGCATGTGAGCGGGGTCGCCTCTCCACAGATCTGACCTTTAACTTGGTTTGGTCTCCATAAAAATAGAAAATGCCATACTGTGAAACATTCCAGACAATGCAGAGAAAAGCTTTTGACGGAATCCTGCACCAGAAAAGTTACACAATGTGAGGAAAAAAAGTAATTAATTTTTTGCCCCATATTTCCAAGCCCTAGTTGCTTGTTTTTTGTTATAATACTTTTTAATCACGACTCCTTTTTTACGTTGCAGGTATTGTGTATAAACCACCCGAGTACCCTGAGCACGACTTCAGTGAGGCGCCTAAGTTCACCACACCTCTGAATGATCGCGCTGCCACCGTGGGATACACCACCAAACTGCTGTGTTCAGTCCGCGGATCTCCCAGGGTGAGGATTTAAAAATTCCCCTTTAATATTTAATTTTGTTTTCACTTACAGTAGATTTATGTGCTTTTATTACAATGTGTGTATGACAGGTTAGACCTAAATGACACTAAAATCTAATTAACGTGATTATATTTAAAGGTGTACTGTGTCCGTCAAAAGCTTTTCTCCAAGAGATGTTATTGCTTTGTCTGGAATGTTCCACAGTATGATATCTGTGACCAAACCAGGCCAAGTTACAGGTCAGTTCTATGGAGAGGCAACTCTGCTCACAGTCAGAGGGCTTGTTTTTCTAGATATTTTTGAGCGATAAAACCACCTGTAAATGAATAAATGTAAGGAAGAGCATTTGATGTCATACTATGGAACATTCCAGGCAAAGCAATGACGTCTCCATAGAAACAAACAGGTGATGGGCCCCCAGTCAAAAAGTTACATAGTGCACCTTTATATTGCCTGGTCCAGTATAAAGAAGCCTGCAGCGTGAGTGGATTTTTTTATATTGATGATTACATAAATAGAGAGATTCCTTTTTAGAACTTGCTTGTTCTTGTAATTCCCAATGTTTCTTTTGAAAGTTTTCTTCAGAAACTGCTACTTGGATGTAAAACTCTGTTAAACATTAAAAAGTTAGCGAGGAGGTATGATTGGTGCACTACAGGATTTAATTATGTTTTAAAGTTTACATGCTCGGCTTAATTTTACCAGGTGTTTTCAACATGGATCATGAGTGAATGGTTTTGCTGCGCAGTACTGTACTTCAAACAGAGTATTAATATCACTGCTATAAAGATCCCATGAAGGGCTAGCACTGGTATGTGTACAGTCACCCACAATTCTTCACTGTGGCTTCTTCAGTTAAACATATCTACAGTTGTGTGACCCAGACAGTTCAAACGCAAGGCCATAGTTGAAACACAGTTCATTGTTGTTCTGAATGTCCTTGGACTATACGAGCAGGTGTATACATTTACGTTTAGGTTTAGGAGGGGTGTATAAATGAAGGAATAGAGATCTAGAGGGTAAATATTTCAGTGCCATATGAGAAGCTAACAGAATCTTGGAGTGATTTGCTTACCTTCAAGTATGCAACATGCTCGATCCCTTGTACAATGTGTTAATGGCTCATCCCAAGCATATGGCAATGGCTACTTGGGTTTGAGAATGCAGGCGCAGTTGCTGATTTGCACCCTGTGACTGAAATAAGTATCAGTAAATACACTATGGGAGCCTCCTTTGCTCATGGTGAAACAGAAGCTGTATCAGCTGTTTGAAATATCTATGATAATCAGAATGGCCAATGATAAATAATCTGCATGTTATTACAAGTACAACTATTACGAGTTAATCTCTCTATATTCAGTCTTGAGAACAATCACTTTATCTGTATCTGTGATATGCTGATGTGTTGACTTGGTGCCTCTGATAAACAGTTGTATTTAAAGTGTGTTAGGGAAGTGTTCCAGAGGAGAAGTAGATAAGAGACATGGCTATAGTCTTCTGAACATCTATATTTGTCATTTACACGCCATTTACCTGCCATGAGCTATTAATCAGTGTTTCTATTCATGTACATGTTATGGAGCCTATAGGGAGTAAATGAGCAATGCACACATTTGTTTATTAAATGATTACACAGCTTTAAGTGAGTAAATAATAAATAGTATTCAGAAAAGGTTTTTTAAAGTACACCAGTTTAACACTGCAGTCGCTGAAGTGTAATTCAATGAACAAAGTCACCTTGCCGACGCCGGGCCTCAAGATTCCAGCAGGAAATCCACAAGTGTTAACCAAACCCAGTTCAGGACATTCCCAAGGAGGGATGGGGCTATAGGGTTACCCCCTTTTCTAAACTGTTTATTGACGTAATAGAAAGGTACTTAACAAGATTAACATTTGCTTCTATTAAATATACTATGTGATGTTGGTATTATATTTATAAAAAGGCTGTTTAAGCTTGAATCAGTGGTTTTATGAGGTGTTAATCTTTAGCTTGTTGCCTCCCTCAGCCCAAAATTGAGTGGTTGAAGAATCAGATGATCATTGGAGACGACCCAAAGTTCAGAATGCTCTCCAACCAGGGCATATGTTCTCTGGAGATCCGAAAGCCCTGCAGCTTTGATGGGGGCGTGTACACCTGCAGAGCAAAGAACGAGCAGGGAGAGGCCACTGTGTCCTGCAAACTAGAGGTCAAACGTATGTAAACATCTAAATGTCCCAAAATGTGTTTATTCTCTTAATCGTGTCATTATCATTGTGTCATAATAGCAGCTAAATGACCAGATATTCTTCTGTTCACAGAGGTCATACTCCCAGATGCTGAAAAAGGCAAATAAGATGACATTTTTGTGGTGAGTTGACAAATGTGCTATAATGGCATTGCCTTAAGTCAGCTTTTCAGCTCTAGTCATATACTGTATTTATATGTGATTCTCAAACTGTTTCTGGTTGTGTTTTGGTTTCTTGTTGTTTTCTTTTTTTTTCTTTTTTCTTTTTTTAACTGTTACTCTTGGCGTATCCCCTTGGTCTTTAGAGTTTGAGAACCACCAGATTATTAAATTCAAAAGCTAAGAGTGTATAATAGGTTACCTGATACTGCCACCAAATTGTAGTTTTTCCCAGTCTTAGGCAAGTAAAAAGCTTATCAGCCTATAATATAAAACCAACAAATGAATTATGAAATGAATAGATGGAACATAAAGTAACCTTTTTCATTTACTCCTACTACTTTTGGACACTGCTAATGTGGTAAAGATTAATGGTTGCTGATTTGAAATTCCAATTTTGATGTTTTTACAGCTTAAATAGTCTATTTATAACCTCAGACATATTGCTGTTTGGCAACGACACATTCATACAAGCTGCTGAAACACTTGAGAGGTATAGTCTTTCACTAGATGCCTGACAGTGTTGGTGTTCTGCTGCTGACAAGAGAAAAAAAACATTAAAGTTTTAAAAACATCATGTGCAGAGTGAAGAAAGAAAGACTTACAAAATCCATAATTATAAGAAGACATTAGGTGAAGTTGTCAGAGGCACAGACCGTAGAGCTCAGCTCAGCGCTGAGTAAAGAACTTCCCAGTCTTTTCTTTTATGAAACATTTTATCGCTTGCTGTCTTTGTTGAACAGATGAGCAGTAAGAGTGTAACTTTTCCGGGGGGAGGGTCAGATACCTGCCTGTCTCCAGAGAAATGTTATTGCTTCATAATGGTACACAATATGGTATTAATATACCCTGCATTTATTCATTTACAGATCCTAACATTTCAGGGACAGCAATAACATCTCACTGGAAACAATATAGTTGGGTTATCGTGATAAGAGGGGACTATATGTGTGTCCATTTTATTTTGACAACGTATGTAAAAATAAAAATAGATACTTCATTATACTTTATACATATACTTTGAGGATACAGCAGAAGAAGAAAGGTGTCAATTCAATTCATTTTATTTTTGAATTACTACAACAGTTATCTCGGATTCACAAAACTGTTAATTTAGCAAACAGAGATGTCAGATAATGAAACAGAATAAGAAATAGTCATTATTCAAAAACACAGAATGTCCAACAACAGGTGTGAATAACTTTTAAATCTGGACTTAACTTCTTGTTAGGAAATGTTTGTCACGCTGGACCCTGCATCAGTAAAAGTGAAACATTAGAGTTCAATGGGCAGACGTCAAACCTGTGCAGTAGATACATGGAAGATCAAAACAATCACAAACCACAGTTTGTGATCTGCTGAGCAGAGTAGACCATGACTTTGTTAGTTTAACCTTGACTGCAGACTTCCTGTCCTTTCTTAGCTGTTTTACATAAGCACATTGGGAGGATGCAGTTGTTGGACAACACACATACTACAAAGTTGTCCTTGTTCACACAGCTTTTTGAATGGGGTCAAATACCAGCCTGGACGCCTCTAAATGGGACTTGGCACTTGGTGGGTAAGATCCCAAAGCATCCTCTCTGTGTTTGGATGCACTCTCACACCTGCAGGTCCAGCTGTCCACTTACTGTACGGTCAGGTTACCAAAATGAGATATAGCTGGAACCAAATGTTCCAAAAGTTGTTTTGTATTTTTGCATAAAGTAATAAACTAACTAGCTATGCAAGCTCCCTTATTACTAAAACATCTTGACCAAGGTCAAGTCTGAATAAATTGAGGGGATTTGTGACTTGAAAGAATCTACCCTAAATGTTGTACCTATTGTTACTATGCAATGGGAAAGATTTTTTTTATTCTCTTCTTGACTATTTTTAATTAAAGTCAGGCAAATACTTGTATGTGGTTTTAGCATTTATACAATTTATTTCTTTATATACATCTTTGCCACATTTTTCCCATTTGACATATAAAGTATATCAAAGTCTGTTTTTATTGACTTTTTTAATGCTTCCACTTGTTTTTATTTCATTACATTGTTTTATATAGCGCCATAATGCAGAAGCAAGTTCCTTGTTGACAATGGTAATAAAACTTATTCTGAGATTTTCTCATCTCTCAGATAAAAAACAGTGCATTTGCTATGAAAACATGGACAGAAAATTTGCTTACTAATTTAAAGTGCTTAAAGATTTTGTGGAGGATTTGTACCAGGATGCATTGCACCTCCATACATGGGGTGACCTGTCAAGGGGAAAAACAAGGGATTAGTCCAGAGAGTCCTGTGGGAGGAGGGAGCAGCCGTGATGTCAGCGCTGCTCTCCACAGCTTCTAAAAATGACTCTAGATGATCACACTCTTCACATTACCCTGAGTCGACAGGCCCAAAGCAGTGCCGCATAGTGGGTGAAGAGGGACAGAAACCCAGTCCTATAATCCCTAGTGGAAAATACTAACAGCAGGCCCAATATGAGGAACTACATTAGCTTGCTGTAAGGTACAATTATGAGCCATAGGCTATTAACCTCCTCTGTCTTAATCATCTCTCCAGGACCATCAGAAGTCCAAATCTTATTTATTAGGGAAGTTAATGAAACAGTTTTGCTAAAACTTTTGATGCCTTTTATGAAATCAAGATGACCCATGACATGTGGTTAAGTTAAACTTTTTCCTCTTCATTTTTCCCCAGTGTAACCGAGGGTGAATGACAGGAGCCGGGTCTGTATGTGTGTACAATAGACATGAAATGGACAGAGAAGAGCATCTTTAAATCCGTTTTAACAACAGGAAGTCTGCCCCACTACACCAGCCCAAAAAGAACAATCCTCAAATCGACCTCTGTCGGACGTTTGTAGTTCAATTGGTGAAATGTATGTTAGACTAACTGAAAAATGTTATCAATGCCATTTATGTTTGTGTTATACTTAATAAAGCACTAGCCTATTTCTTCAAAGTGGCAGATGCTCCATGTGTTGCAAAAAGCCCTGTTAATGTTACTTTTGACAGGTACTTTACTGCCACCAGGTGGCAAACATTTGGATTGCATGCAACATAAAAGTAAAGCAAACATTTTTGCTGCCAACTTGTGTTTACTGTGCTTGGCTTGAATCCAGCTGATGGTGATCCAAGTGATGGGATAAAAGTAAAACATGTGCAGGGTGCAGGTTGTTTTGGTTCACACAGGTCTGAATATTCCAAATTACAAAAACACATTTAGGCCTATATATACATTGTAATAAATGTATGGAAGGTAATGAAAAATAATATAAATTCTTTATTTCATGAATAATTTGATTAGTCAAGTGTATGTTCCTGTTTTTTGTTCCCTAATGCCACTGCTGTTAACAGGACAGCTTTTGGTGTGAGCACATGAGGAGGAGGAAGGCCTGTCACACTGTCTGAAACTGAACACAGCAAAAGTGCACAATGTTTACCAAAAGAAAGAGCATCCTCTCAGCTATTTATGTATCTATTATAATTTTTTAAATTATGATTGATGAATGATTTTTAAAATGACGACTGTATCAAAAGTATCTAAAGGTCTGGCCACTGTTTTAGTTAAGACTGTATAAAAGAACCGTGCTGATTTAGTGCTCACATAGTTTAAAATGTAGGCAGCATCGCAAGAGAAATCCCTTATTTGAATGAATGGGGTGATGATTTGTGGGTTAACTATTTGGCCAACTTGGTCTTCAGGTGCACTTATCTGTGGTCTGACTAAAGTTGAATCTGATAATTTTATTTTATTTTTTAAATTTGTATAAAACATTTTTTTTATTAATTTTACTGGGACATCCATCCACTTATCCAGAGCTGGGTCGCGGAGGCAGCAGTCTAAGCAGGGAGTCCCAGACTTCCTTCACCCCAGATACTTCCTCCTGAGGGAGGCGTCCAGGAGCTTTTCCTGTGTGACTGAGCTCCTCACCCTATCTCTAAGGGAGTGCCCAGGAAGGAACGTAGATTGACCAGTAAATCGACAGCTTTGCCTTTCAGTTCGGCTCCCTCTTCACCACAGCAGTCCAATGCAGCAACTTCATCACTGCCAACGCTGCACCAATCCACCTCTCTAAGGGAGTGCCCAGGAAGGAACGTAGATTGACCAGTAAATCGACAGCTTTGCCTTTCAGTTCGGCTCCCTCTTCACCACAGCAGTCCAATGCAGCAACTTCATCACTGCCAACGCTGCACCAATCCACCCTTCAGTCTCACGCTCCGTCCTCCCCTCACTCGTGAACAAAACCCTGAGTTACTTGAACTCCTCCACTTGAGGCAGGGACTCCCCACCTACTCGGAGAGGGCAAGCTATCCATTTCCAGTCAAGAACCATGGATTTGGAGGAGATGATCTTCATCCTTCACACTCGGCTTCAAACCGCCCCAGTGCATATTGCAAGTCCTGACTTCATCATCACATCATCTGCAAAAAGCAGAGATGAGATCCTGTGGTCCTAAAACCGGCCCCCTCCAGCCCCTGGCTGAGGCTAGAAATTCTGTCCATAAATACAAAGAACAGAACTGGTGACAAAGGGCAGCCCTGGCAGAGTCCAACATGCACCGGGAACATGCACAGGGACCAGACAGCCCAGACAGACCCCAAACCCCATGCTCCTATACCACCCCCCACAGGATACCACAAGGGACATGGTCGAATGCCTTCTCCAGATACACAAAGCACATGTGGACTGGTTGGACAAACTTCCCTGAACCCTTCAAGCACCCATTGGAGAGTAAAGAGTAAAGTAAAGCTGGTCCAGTGTTCCACGGCTGGGATGAAAACCACACTGTTCCTCCTGGATCCGAGGTTAGGATCGGCTGGATTCTCCTCTCCAGTACCCTGGAATAGACCTTACTGGGAAGGCCGAGGCTGCAAAATATATGTTTTATAACTTCTGACTGTTAAAAAAAAAAGTACAAAGTACAAAAGTACAGATCTGTTTCATTTTGTCAAGCAGCCCTACTGGCATGAATCTTCATCATAATAATAATCAGATGGTCTAAAAGTAAGATAAAAAAGGGTTGATATATGATATTTAAACATTAAAATGCAGTTGACTGACACATTTCCTGTCGCAAAAAGCAGAAGAGAACAGACGACCTGAACCAAGTTTCTACATGAAGTTGCCGCACACACCCCTGTGGCCGCCTTTCTATTTCCTTTTTGTTCACACAAATGCACCCACAGCACATATCTGGCAGCACTCAGCAGCACTGTGAGGAAGATGTGGGTGTCCAAAGTCATCTTTTTCATTTGTAAGTGACTACATATTCATAGCCTATATATTGTATGTTTATATCTATATTACATTTAGGAGCTGTGTTTTCGTTTTGTTTTTTGTTTTTTAGCTTTTAGTGCTGTCTGTGCTGCTCAGCAAGAAGGTAAGCAAAGTGCACTTATTAATAGGCTGTTGTTTTATTCTGCTGTAATGTTAAAATACATCACCAGATTCTAAAATACAATCGGGGAATACAATCTGGGTTTGCATGTGGAACATGAAATTCATCTTGTGTCTGGCAGTTCCTATCATAGCTGTTACTTCAGATTTAGCCCGATATAATAGGACGTGACAACAGAGGAGTTCACCTCCTACACTCAACTATTGTATTTTTATAATCAGTAAGTTTGAATACACTGATTATAAGCAACTTGAATCTGTCTGCTTATGGATAAATGCCAAATGAAATATAAAGAACTTGTATCAATTGCACTATATACAGAATAATGTGACACTCATGAATCATGCATGATAATGACAGAGGATAATGTCAAATATTCATGTTTATAGTAAACTGTGCCGACTTGTGACTTTTGTTCTATTTCAGCTCTTCCTGTGCCTCGTGTGCATCTGCAGTCACAGTGGTTAGAGGTGTTTCCGTCTGAGCAAGTCAAACTAAGGTGTGAAATTAACACAACGGAGTGGACCATTACCTGGTACAGAGATGAGCAGGAGGTTAAACCTTCAGACACTTCTGTCACTCTGACTTTTAATGCAGAAGCACAGTCACAGAGTGGAAATTACAGATGTAAAGGCAACAGCAAAACCAACACATCTGTTCATACCACACTCAGCGATGCAGTTCAAATCACTGTTCATGGTAAGCCTTTACCCCCTTACATACTGTACTTAATAGTATCTTCTCACATATTGGATTAATCCAATTTATTATCTATTTGTTTTCTATATGTTTCTTTACTTTACTTTATGACACAAACTGTCTCTGTACTTTACGTTGCTATATACAAATAATTTTACCAATATCAATGCTATTGTTTTCATTGTTTAATGTACCAATAATAATCGAACCTCTTTTGATGGCTGTAGGAGAAAAGCTGAAGCCGACACTAAGCGTCAGTGGGAACCAGCAGAACGTATTTGTTGGTGAAGGATTCGCTATTAGATGTTTGATCAATGTGTCATCTGAGTGGGAATACCTCTGGTTCCTGAATGATAATCTCATACAAAACTCCTCTACGGATGAGTACACTGTAGTAGCTGAAAAGAGCCATGATGGAAAATACTACTGCAAAGTGCAAAGAGGCGGGGTTACTGTCAGCACAGACAGTAATGCCGTCAACATTAAAGTATCAGGTATGTTTGTTTTAAACCCTGCAGGAGTTCAGAGAACCATAAATCCAGCCACCAGTTCAAAAAGTCATTTGTTGTAAAACATGTCTGTTATTACCTGACTGAATGTTATCTGAATGTTAAGAAAGAGGTTAGTATGTCTAAGCAAAGAGTTTTAGATATCTGGGCTTTACTTAAGTATATTTTACAGCACATACTTTTTCTACACTACATGATTTGGTTCTGACATTGAGTACACAAAAATATAAATGTCTTGAAACATTTTAATTCAGCTGCCTCTGTTGACAACTGTTCATCAACAACACCACGTTTCAAGCTTTGAATGTTTTCAAAAACCTACATTTTTAACATGCACTTTGATAGTGTTACTTAAGTATAATTTTATATGTAATACTTTTTCTTTTACTTGAGTAAACATTTTGCTACTGTATTTGTATTGTGACAAAACAGTTTAGATTCAAGCCATAAATCACTCACAGCTACTTCAGCTATTTCAGAGTTTCCTATATTCTTATATGATCAATTCCGTCCTGTTGCAGAAGTTCCCGTGCCTTCAGTGAAGCTGTTAAATGATGAATGGCCTGATGTGGTTGAGAGTCAGGAGGTGTCTTTGCATTGTGAGACTGCTGGGCATGACTGGAGGGTCACCTGGTTCAGAAATGGAGAAGAAGTTGCTCAGAGTCCAGGCATAAACTTCACTGACCAGGGAGCACGACTAACCATGTCCTCAGCCCACAAGAGCTTTCAGGGAAATTACACCTGCAGAGCTTCTCATAACACCAGACACGTCACCTCTGGGCAAAGCCAACCAGTCAATGTCACAATTCATGGTAATGAACAATTCTTATTCTTTTTTTATTATTCCTTTAGCATGTCCACCTTTTCATGAGCCGTTCCTCTGAAGTGCATATTCACAGACAAACA
Organism: Scartelaos histophorus; assembly: GCA_000787155.1. Classification (NCBI taxonomy): domain Eukaryota; kingdom Metazoa; phylum Chordata; class Actinopteri; order Gobiiformes; family Gobiidae; genus Scartelaos; species Scartelaos histophorus. The sequence goes on from KN515675.1 coordinate 17,148, forward strand.
AATAAGCCACAAAGCCTTCAAAGTCTTCAGCTCTGTTTCCTCCAGCTCTGCTTCCTGTTCCTACTTCACCGTAGAACTTCTGTGGTTTCTGCTTAACTGTATTGTTTTTTAAAAATGTTCATTGCAAAAATACATAGCCTATGTATGTTTTATTTTTCAGATAAGCCTAAACCCACGTTATCCAAAAGTCCTAATCTAAGCAAGATGTATGTAGGCGAGACAGTGAGCTTCACATGTGCAGTTCCCTCTTCTGCTGGATGGACATATAAATGGTTCAAAGATGATGCAGACCTTGGCCGCACTGATCCCACTCTTAGCATTGTTCTGCAACTGACCAGTGGAGGGAGCTACTCCTGCAAAGCCCTCAGGGGCACAGTTGAAACCCACAGTAGTGACAAGATGACACAAGCTGTTGATGGTGAGATTCAATAAAGCTTGTAATTGTACATTATTCATATTCAATATTTTGTTATTTGTTTTACATTTAGTTGTCCATGGAACCACATAGGGGTTATTCCATGTCCAGAAAGTTATGCTGTGTTACTTTAATGCAAAACTATTGTTATCCCTTGCCAGCTTTTTAAATGGGTTTCAGCATCAATGAGTCATTTGGGGAATTACTTCTGCAAAGCCCAACACAAAAGAAGGACTGTCAGCTCTAAAAAAAGCCAAACACTACATGTCAGGGTTTCTGGTAAGTGGGTTGCATTGAGAGAGAGAGAGAGAAAGAGAAAGAATAACGACTGGAGCATGACTATAACCCATAATGGTTATAGGTTGGTTTGTACATTTTATTATTAGCTTTTTGGTTGAAGTGTGGTGTGAGTAATTCAAATCTATACCATGCATTTCATTTGAAACAGGATGTTGTGGTGTAGTAAAGGCTGAACTCTTTGTAGAATTCTGTAGAATTAGAAGTGACAAGGAAAGGCAAACCTACACAGGTTAATATTTAAAAAAAAAAAAACTCATATGTGCTTTTACAATGTAAAATGTGCATCAATGATGCACAATAATCATTGCAACTTCTACAAAAGCTTTGGTGATTTTGGTACAGTTGGTGGTATTAGAAGAACTATTCCTTATCATGCTGGTAATTTATTATGGACACATTTTTCATAAATCATTATACTTTTAAAAGACAGCAAACTAATCAGATCCCACCAATGTTACTTGATATATTGACCCAAATAGGATGCTCTTTGAATGAACTACTAATGTGGTGACTGCCTGTGCCTGTTATAGAGATCCCTGTCCCACAGCTGACCCGCCTCACTTCTTGGAGGGATGTGTTCCCGTCTGAGACAGTGGAGCTGGGCTGTGGTGTGTCCTCTTCTCCTCAGGACTGGACTTACCAATGGCAGAAAGATGACCAGGACATTAGCAGTGTACTTTCTGACCCAGACCGTGCTAAGCTCTCCATCAGCTCTGCCTCACCTTCAGATAAAGGCCAGTACAAATGTAGAGCCACCCTGAAGAGCAGACACGTTGTCACCTCTTTCAGCGCTCCACTTACACTGAAGGTGTACGGTACGTTTCTTTACAACTTTCTTTTGATTATTTTGGGAGACTAAAACCTGACTAAGACTAAACTACGACCGTACTAAACATGGACTCAACCTGGACTAACTAATCAAGGCAAAGTCAAAGAGATGTAAGGTATAGCAGACTATAAATTAAAACAAGCTAGATTGTCTTTAACTAATTATTATAAAGCTCAAAAGAACTACAAGAAAAGAACTACTAAAAAAGAAATGGAACTGTATTTTGCTGTTACAGTATGTAATTCTCAAAAATGATTGTGAATGATTTTCCCATTCCTAGATCATAAACCTCAGCCCACACTGGTCCAGAATCCAGACTACTCCATACTGTTCCCGCAAGAGCCAATGAACTTCCACTGTCAAATCAATGTGTCAAGTGGTTGGGAGTTTGTGTGGTACAAAAACGAGAAACAACTCCAATCCAACCAGTCGAGATATGAAGTCACATCTCCTAATATCACACATTCTGGGTCTTATTCGTGTCAGGCCAAAAGAGGCAAGACTCACACCTTCAGCACTCCCAAGAGTCAAGTTAAAAAGATTGAAATAAGAAGTAAGTTTGACAGTTTATATTATAACTCAGGCATAACATTATGGAAACTGTGATATATCTGCATATGCATCTGCAGTTCAGGTGGTCATGTGCACTTCATGCTACTGAGTTTACAGCGTTTTTGCAGCTAAATTTCTTATTTTGTGTTTAGAGGACATCCCTGAGCCTGTTCTGTCCCAGTTGCCTGACGTGGATAAGGTCTACCTGGGAGAACTGGTGCAGTTTAAATGCAAACTTAACATCTCATCAGACTGGGAGTACCACTGGCTCAAAGATAACCAGCCTATATCAGTTGTTAGTGAAGGCTACACTGTCAGTGCAACACAACTAGAGAATAATCCACAGTTCTACAAATGCAAAGCCAAAAGAAGAAAAACGCTCTTTGAAACAGAAAGTCATACAAAAGTCTTCAATATTTCTGGTAAGATTTTATATATTTTTCATCAAAGTGTGTTTAAACTTATGTTTCATTGTTGTTTCAACTGAGAGCAAAAGAGAGAGCAAAAAGACAAAAAGTGTGTGTGTGTGTGTGTGTGTGTGTGTGTGTGTGTGTGTGTGTGTGTGTGTGTGCGTGCGTGCGTGCGTGCGTGCGTGCGTGTGTGTGTGTGTGTGTGTATATATATACATACTCTCACATATGTATGTATATATTTATTTTATTTTATTTTTTTGACAACTGTGTCAAAACTGTGTGTGTGTAGAAATCCCTATTCCCTCTGTGAACAACTTGACTTCATGGTTGGATGCCTTCCCGACGGAGACTGTGATGTTGCGCTGTGGGATGGAGACTGGAGCCTCTGATTGGTCTTACACATGGAGAAAAGATGGACAGACGATCAAACCTGACGACAACATGAAGACAAACCAAGATGGCAGCGTCCTGACCATTTTCTCCTCTGTGTCACATAGTGGACAATACAGCTGCATGGCAACACACAAGAAGAGACCTGTCAGCAGCACTTACAGTTCAGAGATAAGACTTAAGGTGTATGGTAAGACAACTCATACTTTTTGCATTGTTTAGAAAGAGTAACCACGAACCAACTCTTGAACCTACAGATGCTAAACCCAGAGTTACGCTTGATCTTGAGTTCAATATCTTCTACACCGAGGATTCAATACATTTCAACTGTGGAGTCAACGTATCATCAGGATGGGAATATACATGGTTCAAGGATAATCGGGACACAGCATATGGAGCAAACCACACCATCAAACCTGCTTACACATCGCACAGTGGAAAATACAACTGCAGGGCCAAAAGAGGAAAAGGAGAGACTGTTTTCCACACAGATCAAAGCAGGACTGTGGCAATTGAAGTAAAAGGTATATGTTATATTTCTTCCTTTAGTTCTGGTTCATTATTAAAGGTCAAAATGGATTCTTGTGAGCTTTAAGCCATGTCATAATGTTATTACTTCATCAAAAACACACCCAGAGTTGTGTTTTGTTCATACATATTTGAGTGATCTACATCCCCCTTGCTCAAAATGCTCTGTTCCACCTTATGATGTCATGTAGTTGTAGTTTTCAAGTAAATAGCTACATTTTACATTTTATTTAATAGAGATTCAATAGTATTCTTGGACTAAAATTATGATTCTAGTGAAGATGCATGACGTTTAGCACTTTCTATATGACCACGTGACATCAGAAGGTGAAACAGTGTTTTCTACGTGCAGGATTTGGATGTTAAACATGTAAATTAGACAAAATGCAACTCCAGGCATGTTCTTGATGAGGAAGCATTATCATATAGATCACAAAATAAGGCCGTTTCAATCAGAAGTTTAGGTTTATGGATCAATAGGTTTAATTTGTGTAGTTTGAAGAGACTAGTTTAAAAGTCTGCCTTGCATGAATATTCTGTCTATTGATTTAGGGCTGATTCCTAGATATTTTTAAGCGTAGACTATGTGTTTAAGTATCTAATATGAATGTTTTGACCGTGCATACTCTGTAATGTGTTTTTTTTTTCTACAGAGCGCCCATCAGCAGCCATAGATCTCCTAACGGGCTGGTCCGAGGTCTTTTCTACTGACAGTCTAGTGCTCAAATGTAATGCAGTAAACAGTGAGCATGAGGACTGGACATTTGAATGGTATTAAAACACTGAAGAGATGCATAGAGCCTATTTAACCATATACAATATTTCTTATTCATACCCCTTACTGCCTGTTCTGTTGCTATCCCGTCTTTTTAACATTTTTTTCCATAGATGTCGATAAATCTACCCTTAAACTCCTTCATCTTGCATCAAGTTTAGAACAATTTATAGGCCAATATATGGACTAAAATGTACAAATAGATAAATGTATGTTATTCATTTCAATTGTAATGATAGTGTTGCATTCAAACATTCAATAATCTAATAATTTTTAACCACTTGTTTGAAATTGAGCTTTGAAAACAAAAGTAAACATGTCAAGCCAATATTTAATTTGATAATAAAACAGGCATAAAGAGTTCATTCATTCACTAACTAATTAACTAAATAATACTCCAGCGCCAATGCAAATATGTTTAGAAAGTTTGTTCTTACACAGGTTCAAAGGAAGTGAAAGAATTGAGCAGCCTTTTTCGGAAAAACATACAGTCACACCACAGAATAACCCCGATCAGAGTCAGTACATGTGCAGGGGCCGGCGCAACGGGAGGCCGTCTTATACCAAAACCAGTGACCCTCTGAAAACTACCAACCTCTGTGAGTCTAGCTTTATTTAAGTTTGAAAATGTTGCTTCTTATTTTGTCTATTTGTTTGTTGGTTGTTTATTTATTTGTATTTTTTATCACAGTGTTGAAGAGGAGAGTTCTTCTGTCCATTTCTGGATGTGTCGTGTTTGGCCTTTGTGCAGTTTTTCTTGGCTGTATTGTTTTGAGAGTCTGCCGCAAGTCAGGTTTCACTTCCTTAAATAACTATAATATAATACCAGAAATATTATAACTACAACACTCAATAACTGCTTATTTTTGCCGGATCAATCTGTTAAATGCAGTGATTACAAGTTGATGAATACAATGCAAAAATACCAGTCTGTATGAAAAAGAAAGATGCAGTGTAATGTAATGTAGATTTTCATCTAACAATGGTCCAGTAAAGTGGTTTTATGTTGTACCTAATTAAGTGGCCATCAAGAGTGTTTAGTCATAACTGCTCTTTAATGCATTATTATTATGTGCGGCTTGTCTTTGTTTTAAAGCTCTTTCTTTTCTTGTAGTTGTTGACCAAGAGAGGCCAGAAGAGGTTGACCTATTTCTATCAAGGGCAGAATTATCAAAACGTATGTTGAACACTCTGGTTTTGTGTAGCTTGTTCCTCCTTTTTTGCTAACTCAGCTTCACCAAATAACCACATATGATATCTGCTTTTGTTTAAGAAACCACTCACTTTGTGTTCTCAGTAGTCTGGTCTCTTTCTTTGCAGATGCACCAAATCCATTAGCTGAATATGTTACTGATGAAGACCTGAAAGACATTGCTAAAGGTATTTTTAAACAAACTTCAACTAAATAAAATAACATTTGAAAACTTTGTGTACTATATTTGTTTTCTCCTCTGCTCACAGAGGCGGATGAAAATGGAACAATAAGCACCGAATCAACAGCTTTACCGATAACCTCTAAAGAGGACGAAGGTAACTAAAGGGCAGAGGTCATATAAATAAGAGTAACTAAAACAGTTTCTTAATGAATGTGCTCTTTTTTAGCCACACCATCTGACAGCAACAACACAACTGGGAATCCTGAGATGGTTTCATTTAAACAATGATTTTTTATTTTTATTTATTTTTTTTAAACAATGATTTATACTGAAGTGTTATGTCAGACAACAGGAGTGTCCAAACGTTTTTCGCCACATATGGGACTGTATTTGTAGTGCAGGGATGTGGATGTCTGGTCACTCCAGAGGATTTTTCAAATTGTCTGAGTATTTTACAAAATATATTACCAGGTTAACCATGCTTGAGCAAAGACATGGATTATGTAAAGCTGTACATTATCAGGCCCAGGGTTGTGTAAATATGATTGCTGAATATATTTATGCAGTTTATTGCATTCGTTCATGTATATAAAACCACACTGTGCCATACTTGAGAAGGTTACTGTAGACTGTAGTTCTCAGAACAGACGCCAGGGGTCAGCAGATATTCAATCAAGTATTGTTTTGTACTTGAGCTTTATTTTGAATGTACACTTTATTTTGTGAGCGATAAGGACGAATTCAAATTGTGTAAATTGTATTTAATAACATGTGTAGTTACTATTAAATTATACAAAAATAAAAATGTATGAACTATTGCTGCATCCTCACGGTTCTGCCTGACAGGTACATCTGCAAAATATCTGAAGAGGGGAAGGGTGTTAGAACTTCTGAAATAAATATAATTTCAATGACTCAGGAGGACTCACGTCTATTTGAGAATATCTGCCAGTTTCTCCACATAGTAGTTATAGTTGTCCTGACAGTCCTCCCAGGGACTGAAGCTCTGCTCCTCCTTTTCCACGTACGTCTCCCAAACGTGCACAAAGTCGCTGGGCTTCATCATCCTCATTTTACAGCCTGCACTCGCCAGGGCCCTCAGCCCCTCCACGATCTCCGGCTGCTCCCACTCGAACAGACGCGAGATGAACACGCACAGCTTCAACTTCTTACGCTGACGAAGAACAGCGGTCAGTTTAGCAGCGCAGTCCGCACAGGGACTGCAGGACACGTACCACGTCACGTCATACTCCTGGGACGAGTCCGGCAGAACCTGCCATGGAAATGATACAGAACAAATGGTGTCAATACTGGAAAAAGCCTCAACACGCCATGATAATAATAATAATAATAATAATAATAATAATAACAACAACAACAACAACAACAACAACAACAACAACAACAACAACAAAAACAACAATAATAATAATAATAATAATAATAATAATAATAATAATAATAATAATATATTTCTTGTTTGTTTATGGTCTTCAGTTTCATGATCCAGATCTTGGCACAGTCTGAATGGAGAGTCTGAGGTTTCATGGAGGAATACATTTTAATGAATATATACAGCATGTTTTGACACGAGGAACTTGGCAACAAACACAGCTGTTCTGAGCTAAATTACCTGCTGAAAGAAAGCCTCCTCTGCGTGTGCTGTGGTATGTTCATCCTCCATATAACCTTTCAGCGGCTCTGTGCTGCCCCCTGCTGTGTCCACCCGGTAGCACAGAAGGGTCTTGTTCCTTCCTGATGAATACTCCACATTTCTGAACTGAAACTTGAAATAGAAGGGGCTCATCTGTTCTCTGGCCAAATGAGATGATATGTATAAGTACACAAGTACAAGTACATGCCTTCTGCTTTTCATCAGTAGTCAATCATTTTATATATATTCTATCTTCTATTCATAATTACTAAACCCAGATTATTCAGATTATGCAATTCCACCAATAAATATTTAGATTAAAGGTGCACTGTATAAAGTTTTTGACTGGGGGTCTGCCACCTGCTTGTTTCCAAAAACATGTTTTATTGTATTGTCTGGAATGTTCCATTGTAACAGTTTTAAACTTTCAATCTTGACGGATTTAAGTAAGTGACTTGGCCGAGCAAGGTATTTTAAAACACATGAGAAAGTTGCATTTATTTCCCTTCTGTGAAGGATTCCTAGCAAAGCAAAACTATCCTCATGGAGACAAGCGAGCAGGTGGTGAACCCTCAACCAGAAAAATTAAGTAAATCACATTTAGGTCTTTATATCAGCTGTATTTTAGAAGTAGAAGAGCAGAGTTATTACTGCACAAGTCACCACAAGTTCACAATCAAATTACATAACAAAATATTCAAAGTCACTATAAATAATCTTCTATCAGAGGGGTGCTAAAGTTACAGTCCTGCTCTATCTTTCATAACATAACGTTATTAAAATATTTTCCTGATTTTCTTTGGTAATCCACTGTTGTGGTTAATTCAGAGGGATCATCCGGCCTTGACTCATATTGCCTCGCTATCTCTTTTCTAATAATCAAAGCACAGACAGTGGACACCAGATGCTGTGGAGCCGGTGAGTCATCCCTATTCTTACAGTGGGGTTAGTGAGGACAGCACTTGTGAATCACTGGTACATTTAGCATTAAAATATATCCCCAAAACACTCAAAAGAAACACATGCAACATCAAACAAACATACTTAATCAAACAAAATTAAGAACATGAGGGGTAATGTGGCTGATCTCTAGTAACCAAGAACAATTTAAGTTTTCTTATTTGGTGTATTTTCCTTACTTTGAGTGATGGAAGTTATAAGTTTCAAATACTACACACCACATTGGTATTTTTTGTATAAGATTCCATACCCTTCTTACCCTTTCACAATCTCAAATGGTGGAAGTTCGATGGGCTGAAACTCTCCATTCTCTTCATTGGTAATCCCTGTGGCCCCTTCAGCTTCTGTGGTCCTGCTCTCCTCACCAGTCGTGCTCTGTTCTGGTGTCTTCTCCGGTAATTTCTCTGACTTCTTCACAACTTTGTCTGGCTTTTTGGGATTTTTCTCCTTAGTTTTTTCCTTGTCCAGTGCCTTCTCATCGCCCTTTTCCTTCTTTTTAGCACCAGTTCGACTTCGGTCAGCCATGACTGTGTGAAGCTTGTGGAAGAGCTTGATAAAAAGGGGAATGGGGAGAGAGAGAGGGGTTGGGCGCTGGATAAGAGGGGAGATAACCCCCAGTGCGCTGACAAAAATAGATGCTATTGTGAGCTATAAGTGGAGCCAAAACAAATCACTCCTATGCTCAACATGCCCTATGGGGGTCGAAAAGGTCAAAAGCTGTGGAGAGAGAGAAAGTTATTGTAGACTTATACCATATCTTTCAATACACTATATAGCTATATTTAGCTGTATAATTAAGAAAATCTATTTGGTTTATGTAGATTAAAGCTTAGGGATAATGAACAGTCACATCACCATTCACCAGGGCTTTGTGAATGTCAACAGCACAGCAACAGGGGCAAGAGTTATTATTATCAATGTTTGGTTCTGTGGAGAGAGTAACCAAGGATATTATGACACCATATATATCTATCTTCTCCTTCTTTTTAGCACCAAGCCGACTTTGGTCAGCCATATCTGTGTAGGAGTGTATTTATTCATTGCTTGATATATTTGCTCAGAATAACTCATTACTATGACTATCCAATGTCAGCTGAAAATATAACCCAATTAGGACAACAGCGTGAGAAACAGGAGCAGATCACAAACAACCATCTTTAAGAATATGATCAATGTTTAAATGTTGCAGCCATTAAAGTATGGAAGTTTTTTTAAGCCAAAAT
>JACN01060263.1:0-20954 GCA_000787155.1 Scartelaos histophorus
CGATATATCGTGCAGCCCTACTCAGTACGTCTCGGACCTCTTCCAAATTTACACCCCCACACAAGCTTTGAGGTCCGAGGTCCAGCTCCAGGCTTAAATCCAGTGGGGACAGGGTCTTCTCTGTGGTCATCCCAAAGCTCTGGACGCTCTGCCCCTCCATGTCCGAACAGTCCCACAGTGGAGAGTTTTAAGTCTTGTCTTAAGACCCACTTTTACTCTCTGGCTTTTAACACTGCGTGAGTTGTGTGGTCCTCTGTGTCTTTTATTTATGTATTTTTTATGTATTTTATGTATTTTTTATTTATTTATTGCTATCTTATGGCTTTGCTCTTATTTGATTTGACTGGTTTATTGTTTTAGGACTAATATGATTTTAATCTGTGTTTAATGAGTGTTTATTTTATCATTATATTATTATTGTTGCTTTTAGTCTGTATTTGTGCAGCACTATGGAAACTGTTTATGAAATGTGCTATAGAAATAAAGTGGATTGGAGTGGATTGTATAGCAAGTTAGCTTTACTTTATAGCCTTTTAAGCTATTAACACTGCTTTGGTCAACCACAAAATTGTCGAAAATCTAGCCACTTAATTCAAATTAACTGCCTTCAAATGTAGCAGACCACACATGCATTTTAAGTGGTTCAGAGTGTCCCTCAATTTGACCCAATTTTGTCATTTCACAACATGGTTTAGAATTTAATAACCCAACAACAACAAAACGCTTTATAATTAGATGCAGACGGGACACTGCAATATGCTAAAATACATTTTGTGGTGGACGGCCTGCTTACATCTTTGTCTCCATGACGATTCTTTGCTTGGAATGTTTTGCAGTATGGTATTAAACTTCACTATCTCCACGGAAACAAGCAGGAGACGCCGCCGGTCAGATCTGTGTTCATGTTTCTCCGAGCGATAAAAACACACATAAATGAATGGTAGAGGGATAAGTTTAATGCCACACTGTGAAACATTTCAGACAAAGTTATAGCATCTCCACGGAGACAAGCACGTATCCAAAAAGTCCAAAAAGCGGCATAATTAAGGAGCACTGTGTAACTTTTCTATGGATACATCTTTACTCTGCCTAAAATGTTCCACACTGGCCACTTTACTTAAAAAAAAATCATATTAATTATTCTGAATTAAATAGTTCGTAATTCAAATATTCTCCTTTGAGTTTACATGGAAATAATAATTCCGAATTAAGGTTTACAAGGAAAACACGTTAAATCATCTTTATTTAATTCCGCTCAACGTCTGGGGGTCGGGAAGTGTTCTGATTGACTGATAAAAGTTCTGTTAAATTAATTCGGCTTTAAAATCGGAAAATAAACCACCCACTTACTTTGGAATTACATTGAATTCCAAATAATAATTACATTTTCATCAGGAATTAAGTGTTCATATGTTTTTTTTTTTAAGCGGAATTCATTTTTTATTCAGAATTAAATCATTTTTATTTGGAATTAAAGCTCGAGAATTCAGAATTAAAGTAAACATGGGAAGTGTGACATTAAACGGCTCTATCTAACATTTACTAAATTACAGGTGCTTTTATGGGTCAAAAATACCTCAGGCATTCTGATTGTGAGCGCCTCTCCACAGATCTGACCTGTAACTTGGTCTGGTCTGGTCTCCGTGATGATAGAAAGGTTTAATGCGACACTGTGAGACATTCCAGACAAAGCAGGAACAGTTTCATGGAGAAAAGCGTTCGACCGACCCCCCACCGGGAAAGTTACGCAATGTCGCTGTAATATAATAAAAAGGTTTACGTCACAGGGACCTGGTTTGTGTATTTTTTTAATCCTCACATTGTAGTAAATACTTGCCCACGCACATTTATGAGGCATGTTCTGTCGCAAAGCTCCTCCCACATTCGAACTCTCAAACACATGTCAAATATCGTGCACAAGTGCGGACGCATCGGAGATACAATAAAACGGTTATGTGAAGAAGAAACGGGTGCAAATGGGGAAAGAAGATCAGGTTAGGCCAGTTTTAACCAGGGTTTAGTCTCAGAAAAGTCTAACTCAACTTCAAGGTTCCTATATGACACAAAACTGACTCATGTGAGCGTTAAGACATGTTATAAAGTTGTTACCTCATCAAAAACAGACCCGGAGTTGTGTTTTGTTTCATTCACACGTGTTTGAGTAGCCCTGATTTATTATATTTACTCAGCTCAAAGTGCTCCGTTCCACCTTGTGATGTCATGCAGTGGTAGTTTTCAAGTTATCAGCTCCTTTTTACCTTTCGTGCAGCAAAGATCGGCAATTCCAGGGCTGAAATGAACCAAATAATTCTAGTGAAGGTGTATGGAGTTTAAAAACACAGTGGAGTAAGTGAATTAATCAAGGAAAACACAGCTCCGGGTCTGTTTTTGATGAGGAAACTGCATTATAACATACATTAGATCAGAAAATAGCCTAATATAGGACCATTAACTACATTTAATGATAATAAACCTGACCGAAATGTAAATGCAATACTGAAAACTAGTCAAATTTAAAGAAGTGTCACCGAAAATCTATCTCGTTTCTAATTCTGCTTTTTATTAAGGGCGGGAGATCCTGTCCAAAAATCTCATTGACAATATTTTTTTTTTTAAATGGACACGTCAAACAAACAAAAATGTGCTAAAATGTGCCTTTTAGGGTATTAAATTAAAGTTTAAATATCAGACAAATGTGAAATGACCAAATTACCAACGATATGATCTGATTTGAAGTGTATTCTGTTATTTGGAATGTTACAACACACTTTTTTTGTTTCGTTTTCATTTTTAACCAGCTCTTTATCATAAACCACTAATATCTGCATATCAACAAAACAATTTTCATATGTTGGGATAATCTGCACATCCACTTCCCCAAATTATGAAGGCAAAAGCTGGTAAATACTATGCAAAAAGATGCAAATTTACAACATATATGAGGGTAAATGTATCCTACTGCTTCTACTATAACTATTACTACTACTACTACTACTACTACTACTACTACTAATAACTTTAAACTTAATCAAAACTAAATTAAAGTTAATGCCAGGCCCACCTAAGCAAAAACAGGCATATTAATGATTTATAAACAATTAATAGACCATTTATTCATCTGAGATAGAAAATAAAACAATGACTTAAGTATATAGCAATAGCAAAATTAATACACAAGGTTAAACTATGAATAAAATAAGATTATATTGAATTTAAAGCCAAAAGGAGACAGTTGCCAAACATTTTGACGATACTTTGGACTGTTATCTGTAAACAAAACGGAAGTGCTGCAACAACAGGGGAAAAATGTCACGCCTTTTTAAATTCATGAGTGAAATTTAACTTTAATAAGTCAGAATAAAGTAAGAATAACGCGTGGGGTTTGGTTGGTCGCGTTTGTTTGGGTAGTGGCAGAAAACTGTGCAAGTAGCGGCTCAAAAACAATGGAAAAAGCCGTTCATAAGTTTAGCTACACATCGCTAAACGTGATCCTAAAAAGCGTGTTTAATGTCTCAAATGTGCGAGGTGAATTGTGTAGATTAATTACCTGTTTCAGTGGTTTTTGATGGTCATTCCGTTTCGATTCTTCCCTCGAAAAAACAATCCTCGCTCAAACTCCTCTCAACTTTTTGCTCAGTCCAAAAATGCAGCAAAAAAATGACATTTCCGAGTTTTGGGGACGGCGGCCAATCAGAGACGAGAACGGTTTGATTGACACCAGAATTGGCCAATGAGAGTGGGTAATTCTGAAAAGGGGCCAGATTTTTCTTCTAGTTGTGGGCAATGTATGATTATGAGAGAATGCAAATAAATAAAAGATATGCATTAATTTAGGGTGAGCAGACGTCCCCCTTTCCAGCAGATTTATACAAAACCACTGATTTATCTCAGTTTTATACAAGGAATGTCTCTAGTGTGCCTATTTTAGACCAGTTTAACCCCTGCCATCATAAAGAGGAATAAATTGTAATTTCAATAAGTTAAATACAGAAAAAGTTCTTAAAAATGTCCAAAACACACAGAAAATGTAACTATACTGACTCACATTAGTGCAGAGTGCAGAATAATTTTCCTTAATTACGCGCTGATTTCACAATTTTATTATTACCGACAAACCAGGAGTGTTCCAGTTTTTTTATTTGGAAAATCTGGTCATCCTACATTAATTAATAGTAGAAAATTAACTTTAAGAGGTAAATCGTAAATGCTGATAGTAAGAAAACAATCTATTTTTATTTTTATTTGTCATATATTGTGTTGTGTGAGCTACTGTGTCCAAATAATGTCCCTTATGGATCAATAAAGTCTATCTAAGTCTAAGTCTAAGAAAGTGAGCGTGTAGGCCTGATCCTGACTGCACCAGAGCAACAGAAGTCCAAATCTACCAGAGAAGATCCAAAGTGTGAACTGTGCAGAGAGGCCCCTGAGTCCAGTGGTTGGTGCAGGGTGTGAGATTCTGCAGGCAAAGCAGACATGGAGCAACACAACTGAGAAGTAAAACGAGTCGTACATTTTTAGTTTTAGTAGATTTGATGTGAATTTTAAAGTGGATACTTTTTACTTGACATGACTGAAAAGTAAAAGCTGCAAGTCAATTTTATTATGTGTTCTTTTGCTTATAATGATGTTTCATTTTTGTTTTTTTTCTTTTGAATCTGTTACTTACTCTAGTTACTTAAATAACTAAAGTGAGAAGATTGTGGACAATGACCAAGCCAAGATCCTGGTGAACTAACTGGACATTAGACTTAGATAAACTTTATTGATCCACAAGGAAATAATTTGGACACAGTAGTTCACACATCACAATAATATTATAACAAAGAGGAACAATATAAATGGTAATGACGATAACATTGTGTAATAACTAATAATTGTGTCGGTGGACAAACAACAGAGCAAAGCTGTTGTGGTCGACATTGCGATATCAAGTGATGGGAATATCAAGAAAAAGGAACACGAGGAACTAAAGATCCAAAGGGTTAAAAAAAGAGCTGGACAAGGTGGAGCGTGAAGGTGCATCGGTGGTGCCCGTGGTCAGAGACTGGTTGGTGGACGAAAATAAAGTTATATTTTTTATTGCACTGGAAAATGATGTTCCTTTGGCTATAATATTTTACAGCATAAAAAGTACTGTATCTGTCTCTGTGGAGAAAGTTCCAAAATTAGGTTTTAACTTTCTGTATCCATGGAATCTTGAAGGTGACATGCAACCTCCAGAAAGTTATGTATTGTATTTTTAAAGGTGCAATTCTTACCTTTTCAGGATGAGGGTGTGTCACCTGCTTGTCTCCATGAAGAAGGTATTGTCTAAGTCAGTTGCATAGAATGTTCCACAGTATGTCACTTATTTATCTCCATAGAGACAATCATCAGGCAGTTATAGGCCAGATCTATGGAGAGGTGGCTCCTGCTTATAATAAGAAAGTATGTTTTTTCAACACCTGTACACCTGTAATTGAATAAATACAAGATATATAAGTTTAATGACATCCAGTGGAACATTTCAGGAAAAAAAACAAAACAACAGCAACATTTCCAAGTTACAAAGTGCACCTTTAAGAATGATGCTTTTTGTTTAGTCCTTGTTTGACCAGTAGAATCAATAAGAAGTGACACATTAAGTGAAAAGGAAATGGTATTCACTAAAAGTATTCTAACTAGGATTGCATGGGCCTTGTGAATAGTGAAGTCAGAGTCTCTAAATAAACCTAATCTTGTGGGAAAAACTGAGTCAAGAGTTATAAATGATTTGCCAGATCACTTTTGGAGAATTTAAAACCGCAGAACTGGCGCCGTCTAGTGGAAAATACACGCTGTATAAATACACAATATACAAGTAAATCTCGTACAGAAAGATGTTAAAATAATCATATGAAATAACACGTTAACTTGGAAAAAAAAAGCTACTAAAAAATAAATATATATACTAAATTAATAAGTTGTTCAAGTTGTTTTAAGTTTCTGATTGGATATTAACTTAAGCCCCGCCCTAAAAATTTGATTGATGGAGTCTCGTCCAATAGAAACGGAGAAAGAGTTTCACGCTCTCTTCTGATTGGCTGAATAGTCTTGACAATACGCACGCCTGCACGTATTGTCCCTGTCGAAGGAACTAGCTACTTTTGTGTTCTAACCAACTTTTCTAAGACATTTTATGCACTTCTCTGACTTCTTTGGGATTAAACCTTTTCCTGACGACTTGTTGGATGTTTTAGCTTTCTGTTTTGAGGTGTTTGAGGTCGTAAAACTATAAAAAAGCGTGTTAAAATAAGGTCGAGGTAAGTTCTTTGCTTTGACTTTTGTACAGCTGGGATTTAAACGCTAGCCCTTTAAATTAGCTCACATATTTGGGCTAAAACATGTTCCACACCTTTTACAGGTCTTATTCGTAACTTTATCTTACATTAAAAGTGGACTATCTTATTATAAAGTTGTTAGAATACGCGAAATATCATAATACTTGTAATATTAATAGAAATACTAAGTCCCGTTAGCTTTCTAGGAACTCAAGTTTTGGCAAAATCCCAGTGATTCATTCATCTAAAACCCCACAGATTTATTCAACTTATTTATATTGTAGTTTAATGCAGATTGTATGAGAATTATTTTTATATTAAGAAAAAAATATATATAATTACACACTTCTATTTACTTACTATAAGATACACGTTATAACCTTTAATCAAAACATGCAATTTGTTTATTATTGTAAAGCCACTAATTTAATAATGTGATATAAACCCTGTGAAAAACTGTAAACAAACAACAAACATGCTAAATTCCTGAATGGAACAGCTGAAGGCAAAAGTGAAGTGAAACATGGGAAAACTTTGATTAATTTCAGAATATCACAAATTATGAAAAATCAAGGACTGTTTGGAAAATGGAAATCATTGTGCTACATGTGAATGGTATTAGAGCTCAGTTTAAAAACATTTACTATTGTGTTTTACGTTATTTGTTTATTTGACAAGAGTTTATGATCGACGCTGAGCATTTTTATGAAGGCAAAATCCACATTTTGAGGTTTTACTGGACAAAAGTTGAGTCCACAACACTTTTTTCACGTCATCTACAGATATATTACAAAATTCCTCATAATTCACAATTCCTTCTTTGTTTTTGTGAAGCCCAAATACTATTTTAACTTTAGAAAACTGTATTTTTTCCATCCTTCTTAACAGAGAAGCAAAGTTGTAAGATTTGTATCTTGGAAATTCAAAACTGTTCCTTATTTTTTGTTATAATGTCTAATTTAATAATGTTATATTGTCCTACCAGTAATAGATTCTACATACATAATTTAAGATATAATTCACATTGGATTGGCTAATTGGTAGTTTATCCATTTATTTATTTTACTAATGCATGTCAAATAAAATAGTGAATTGTAAAGAAACTTATTTATAATGTAGCTTAATACAGGTGGTATGAAAAGAATGTTTGTGAAGAAAAACGCACAAAAAATAAGAATAAAACAAGATAAAATAAACCTTTTATTTCTTCCACAATGGGAAAATAACATTGTTGTAATGCAAATTTGTTTATTATTGTAAGGCAATTCTTTAAGCTAAATTATATTATTGTTATTTATTTATTTATTTTTTTTGTTAAGCATGCCAACTTCACCCATGACATGTGTTAAATAGTAAAGAAATAATAGAATATCTGCAGATTTTGAAAAAGGGAGATAAGGATTTCAGTCATCTTTATAAAGTTCATTTTACGTAAAGGGTGTAGAGTCTGCCATCTGCTAGTCTACTTGAAAATGCTTCACTTGGCCTGGAATGTTCCGCAGTATGGCATTACACTTAACATGACCCTCCACCAAAAGAGTTACATCGTGCACTTTTAACCAACATTACTTTATAAGAAAATACTGCTTTTCTAGTCTTTACAGTGCTCGATCTGCCCTTGTGTTTCACTCAGATGGAGGATCAGGAGACTCCGGAGTTTGAGTCTCTTCAGGATGAGCTGGAATACTGGAAAGATCAAGCCGCAAAACACCAACAAATGTAGGTTTAGAATATTTTTTGGTCTGTGTCTTTCTGATTCCATTACTGTAAATGGACCAGATCATAGATTACATGTACTTGTATTTCCCTTTTACGTTTCTTGATTTTGCTCAGAGCGGAGGAGGCTCAGTTGGAGTTGTCCGAGTTTCAGCAGATGAGTCGAGATTACGAGTCGGAGTTGGAGACTGAGCTCAAACAGTGCGAGACCCGAAACAAAGAACTGGTGTCCCTAAACCAGCGCCTCAGGATGGAGCTGGACAACTACAAGGTACAGTTTGTTTTTTATGTGTTGGTTAAATCAGAGGGAAAAGGAATCAATGTATGGGTTTAGTTGCTCATGTTAAAGGTCCTATTTTACACAAATTTATGTTGAGTTTCTGTGTTAAACGTGTGAATGAAGCAAAACACAACTCCAGGTCTGTTTTGATGAAGAAACAACATTATAACAGGGATAACGGGACCTTTAAGGAACATTTTACTACAGAAAATGAAACAAATCAAAATAAATAAGGCCCTTTTTTTCTCTCATGTTCTCTCGATTTTCAACTCTACTTCGTGAAGTGAAACTAAAGCAGACGAAGCACAGAGCTTATTTTATATTTACAGAAGAAAAATACTTTATTATTAGATGCAGAGAAATCTCACACATCTGTTTTGTTCAGTTCTGCTTTTACTATATAATACTCTGTGGGGGAAAAAAGAACATTTAGAAGAATAAAGTTGGGTACTCCCGCCTTAACTATAACCTAAACCGTTCTGTCTTCATGGGGCTCAAAACAGACCAAGTTACAGGTCAGATCTGTGGAGAGGTGATCCCGCTTACAGTCAGAATGGGTGTTTTTCTAGGATTTTTGAGCTATAAATCCACATGGGACTGAATAAACGTAAGGCAGAGCTGTTTAATGTCATACTGTGGAACATTTCTGCAGAGCGATGACGTATCCATAGAAAAAAAGCAGGTGACGGACCCCAAACCAAAAAGTTACACTGTGCACCTTAAGCACAATTCTTGGCCTCATTGTAATTTCCAGCAGAGCCTATCCTCAAATACTCGTATGTCTACTTCATGACTGAGTAAATTCTTCAGTCTTACAGTTAAAACTATGTAAATGATTTTCAGATAAGCTGTGGTAGAGCAGGTACAAGCAGGTCCGTACGAGTGAAAAACACTGTGAAACGTTTCTCAGTGCAAAAAGGCTTCAAGCTCTGTTCTGTTCTTTAGGGTTAGAAAACACCACCTTGTAATGGCATGTGGTAATACAGGAAGCGCTTCACTGTGTTTTTAAACTCCACACAGCTTCACTGCATAAGATCATGTGGAAAAATTCAGCCCAAGAATAGACATTTTTTGCATTAAATTCAAAATAGATTTCATGATGTAAATATTAGCAAAGATCGATACATTTATGCAGTTCAAATGCAAGACATGTGATCATAAAAAAGTATAAAAAAGTGGACTAAGCAAGTGTGACGTCACCCACAGTGTTCAGCGCCGCTCAGATGAAGCTTGAGATGCTTCACGGTTACAGGAGCGAATCTGGAGCCAGGCTCTATGTTATGAA
This sequence comes from Scartelaos histophorus, assembly GCA_000787155.1. Classification (NCBI taxonomy): domain Eukaryota; kingdom Metazoa; phylum Chordata; class Actinopteri; order Gobiiformes; family Gobiidae; genus Scartelaos; species Scartelaos histophorus. Next base: position 9,581 of record JACN01060263.1, read on the forward strand.
TAGGATTTTTTTTGACTAACAAAATAGCAGTAAAAAAAATCAGGATCATGTAAAGTGGGTTAATAAGAACATTTTAAGACCAAGATGACGAGGATCACTGCAGCAGGTCCAGAGAGACGAGCCACAAGATCCTAATGTAAGTCAATGGGAGCCAGAGTCAGAAGGAGCGGCTAATGCGTTTTTTAATGCTATTTTCATTCATATAAACGGTCTTTGCATGTGATGAAATGTGAACATCTCTACAATTCAAACTGCACAAATCTATCCATCTATGATAATATATAATATATGTAAATATGAAATAGATTTTTACTTGCTTATGTTACTTATTAGTTTTATTCGTGATGATAACATTAGTTTTGCTCAGTAGTTTCGCTAATGCTCGTCATTGTTGCCTTTAAGCTTTCGTCTTTCTTACCTTGATAATTGTGGATAAATTCTTCATGGACCAACTAACTAAGGTTGTTGGTTGAAGATTTTATGATGGGGCAGATTTATGAAGCTGTTTTTTTTTGGTTTTTTTTAGCTTAAAAAATGCACTCTTCATTGTTGTAATTCTTCCTAACGAACAGTGGAATTTCAATTATGTGAATTTTGTTGTTGAGAAACGACTAAAGCGACTTTTTTTAAGGGTGCACTGTGTCTTTATGGAAATTTTATTTTGTTTAGAATGTCTCACAGCCTGGCATTAAACTTATCTATTTTCACGGAGACAAGCCCACAATGCCTCCAGGCCAAGTTACAGGTCAGATCTGTAGGAAATGTAGGAAATGTAGGAAACACCTGTAATTGAATAAATACTGACATGAATGAGGTTGACGCCATGCCATATAACAATAATATCTGCATGAAAAGAAGTTTGTGCCGGATGCCCCTGTCCTACCTGGAGTCTATTTATTTTATTTATTTTTAACAATAACAAGTTACAGAGTACAAAGCTGTGGGCGGGGCTTGGGGATAGACAACACAGGATTTCTCAAACATGCTTCAGTCTAAATACAACCCTGAGAAAGATGAGAGAACACTGTTATAACATGATTAAAACCTCATAAAAGTAGATTTTACAGAGTATGTCCCTTTAATTCTTATTCCGTCACTGGTCCAGGATCAGACAGAGGCTTCATTTAGAAACAGCGGCATCTTCGCCAATGGGCTCCAAACCAAACAAAACACAAAGAGCTGGTGCTGTGTCTCTCACCGCTGTTTTACATAATGTACTAACTCTTCTTTAGGGCTTTTTAATGGAAATAATTGCCAAACCCTGCACCCCACATGTTGAGATAAGTTGTTCTGTTACCAAGATGGATTTTTTTTCCATATTTATCAAGAGCTTCTCAAGTTATACTTGTAACGTGTAATAAATGGGAGTATAATTGAATACATCGACTGCACCAGCTGGACCGAGGCTTTAAAATAGCTTTTTAGTCTGTATAAAATGCATTTACTGTTGAGATCACATCATATCACATGCAAAATAATACAAACTAAATGCCAAAATAAGGTGGAGATTAACACATTGTACTTGTTCTACATTCTGACTGTGAGCGGGGTCGCCTCTCCACAGATCTGAGCTATAACCAGAATGATTGATTTAATGCCACACTGTGAATTATCCCAGACAAACTATAACATTTCTGTGGGGAAAAAAAATTGCAATGCAGCTTTATAGATAGTGTTTTTAAATGATCTGTATAATAAAAAATTAAAGAAATCAGTTTTTGAACATAATATTATGCACTTTTTATTAAAACGTTATTAAATCTTTCCTAATCAGTCCTCCTGTTAAACCACTAAACTGAACTTTTCTCTCCTTAAATAACATGTTTCTGACTAAGAGAATATTATTGTGGATGAAAACAATAGTTCGATGTACAAAAATGAGCCCAGCATAATTCATTTTACAAATAAATAACCTCTACAGAATGCACCTTTAAGTTCTCCGGTGTTCTTCATTCTCTCCCCTTGTGCGTACGTGTTTTTCAGGAGAAATACGAGGTGCAGCACTCAGAGGCCTTCAGACAGATCTCGGAGTTGGAGTCAGAGCTGTCTCAGACCTCAGCGGTGAAGGACCAGCTCCAGAGATACATCCGAGAACTGGAACAGGCCAACGACGACCTGGAGCGAGCCAAGAGGTAAATCAAAACGAAATTATTCTTAAAGGTCCCTCATTACGCTATTTTCTGATCTGTGTTATAATGTTAACCCACAAACTTTGCATATTTTGGAGTTCATCTCTCAAACAAAACACTCTGGTCCACCTTGTCATGTTATATACAGGAATACAGGTAATACAGGAAGTGCTCCATTGCTTTGCTGAAATAATTTGGACAATTTCAACCCTGGAATTATTTTTCTGTACTGAACAAAATCTAAAAAGCAGTCATTAACTTGAAAACTACCACTGCGTAACATCACAAGTTGGAACCAAGCATTTTGAGGGTTACTCAATATGTACAAATGAAACAAAACGCAACTCCAAGCATGTTTTTGAAGAGGTAACAGCATTATTATAATCTCATGAGTGTCAATTTTGTGTAATATATTAATAAGTAATATATTTTTGGGATCTTTTTTGCTCCAGTACAGATATATTGTAAAAAAATCCTCTTATCTACATCTAATTATAGAATGTTTTATTGTCAGCGAACCAGGAACTAATGCTGCCGTGCTGTTAGCATGCTAGTTATCGTTAGCGTTACCATGGCAGCAAAACTCTGGCCTCTGAAAGTAAGAATTTGTTGGGAAAATAAGGAATAACTTAACATAAAATTTTAGTAGAAGATTGGCCCAGCTCTCCTACGTCATTTCTGTTTTCTCGTCTCATGAGTTTTGTCCTTTCAGAGCCACCATCATGTCTCTGGAGGACTTCGAGCAGCGGATGAACCACGTCATCGAGAGGAACGCGTTTTTGGAGAGCGAACTGGACGAGAAGGAAAACCTGCTGGAGTCGGTGCAGAGGCTCAAAGACGAGGCCAGAGGTGTGTACGGATTATAAAGGATTTAAAAATACTGTACTTGGACAAACTGTTTTATAGCACTGCAGCCTCACAGCAAGAAGGTTCCAGGTTTAACTCCCGGTGTGGAGTTTGCCTGTTCTCTCTGAGTTTGGGTGAGTTTCTTCTGAGCTCTCCCATCATCCCAAAACATGCACCGTAACCTAGATCAAATCCTCCAGCTAATTTCCTGACCAAGACTAGCTCAAGACCTGGAGCTGGGTCTCTGGGCATGCACTACTCCTCACAGGTTGCCCCAGCAGTACTGAAGGATGGACCAAATGCAAATGGCAAATTTCAACCACTGAACAGCACATGAATCTTCTCACACCGACAAACTTCTCTGTTCTCTTTCACTACATCTATAAATCTATGTTTTGCTTTCTCATATATTCACTGTTCCTCTTCTGTACAGTGAGGAGGAGAAATATTTTTGGATGAATGCAATAATTAATATAGTGCAATAATTAATATAGTGCAATAATTAATACAGTGCAATAATTAATATAGTGCAATAATTAATACAGTGCAATATGTTGTAGTGCATATGTAAGTGTAGTCTTGGGTGTCCGCTTTTTTCTTTTTTTTTATCTGGCACTAGTACCAGTAGCACTTACTAATCGCTTTTTCCTTTTTTTATCTGGCACTAGTACCAGTAGCACTTACTCTACTCTATTTCCTTTTTATACTGTGTTTTAAGTGTCCTACGTGTACACTGGATGTTGAGTTGCTTTTAATCTCGTTGTACATGTGTATAGTGTTGATTGTACATATATGTATAGTGACAATGAAAGGTATTCTATTCTATTTTATTTACTTTTGTTAGAAACAATTTAAACCCTTTTTGCTAATGATTGTAATTAATCCAAAGTTGCAAATTTAACTATAGTTCTATGAATCCTAGGCATGTTGATCACTGCCCTCTGGTGGCCTGGAGGGTTGAAATAAAACTTGAGTTGATGAATAGATCTTTCTCTTCTTTCAGATCTGAGACAGGAGCTGGCAGTTCAGCAGAAGCAAGACCGGAAACCGTCTATGAGCGCCGTGGCCACTCCCCCCCTCACCCCCCCGGCCCGAAGGACTGAGGAGACGAGGAGGGAGGAGACGAGGAGGGAGGAGACGAATGGAGAGGAGACGACACAACTTCTACCTACAAAAACGACACCAACCAAAGCTAAAGCTGCTGATGCTTGTGCAACGACACCTGCCACCAGTAGAGGTCAGTATTCCCTTTACATTTAGTGTGACATAAAACAACTTTTACATGTACGACGTTTTTGGAATAGTTCATTGGTTCACTACATATTTGTTTTAAACAGGATCTGAAAAACACACCTGAGAAATACAATATTAAACATATTTTTCCGTGTTTCCTGCAGCAGAGGCGGCCGGCGGGAGTGGGACCCCGTTCACGACGTCGGCGAGAATCTCTGCCCTCAACATCGTGGGTGAACTGCTCAGGAAAGTCGGGGTGAGTCTGATCTCCTTAAAACTGAGGAGCATTTACTGACTGTGGTCACATGCAGCCTGAAATCTCAGGCCAGGTCTGTGGAGAGGCGACCCCACTCACAGTCCAGATGCCTGTTTTTTAGTATTATTGAGCTATAAAACCACTTGTAATTGAATAAATGTAAAGTAGAGCTGTTTAATGTCACACTGTGGAACATTCCAGGCAGAGAAATGATGTATCCATAGAAGAGGACGGACCTCCAACCAAAAAATGACAGTGTTCACCTTTTATATTAAGATTATTTAAATGACATAAATCTGATGTAAGCAACACGAGAGACCAGAATGATCAGATCAGAAACAAAGAAGATGACTTAGCTGCCATTTTAATTATCTTATGTTGCTTTTCCTTCTGTTTTGTGTAGAACCTGGAGTCTCGTCTGGCCTCCTGCCGAGAGTTTGTGCACGAGCAGAGCCACAGGAACGCCCACCCCACTTCACCCCGAGACCGACAGAACAACTCAGAGACGCCAAACAGCGGCCATTACAACAAGAGGTGAGCTTGAAATGTAAAAGAATCAATATCCAGACATGAGCACACACTAAAACTACTCAGGAAAGGTCTAATTTGACTTGTAGTTTCAATAGTTTTAGAATCATCTTGACGTTTATCAGAACTAGTAAAAAACCCATGAAAATATTGAGAAAAACAAACAAACAAACAAAAAAACGCCATTATGTTTGCTTCATTATAAAGGATTGTGTAACTTTGTGGTTGGGGGTTCGTCACCTTCCTGTTTCTATGGAGACGTCATTGCTCTGCCAGGAATGTTCCACAGTGTGACATTAAATAGCTCTGCCTTAAATTAATTCAATTACAGATGGTTTCATAGCTCAAAAATACAGTTTCCTGACTGTGAGCGGGGTCGCCTCTCCACAGATCTGAACTGTAACTTGGTTTGGTTTGTCTCCATGAAGATAGAAACATTTAATGCCGCACTGTGACACATTCCAAAGCAATAACATTTCCATAGAGACAAGCAGGTGACGGACCCTCTACCAAAAAGTCACACAATGCACCTTTAAAAGTAGCTAAAAAATTGTAAAACTTTTTTTTTTAAATTACTGTAGTTTTACAAATGGAGTATGAAGCATTTTCCTTATCTACCGAATAGTTTAGAATTTTTTATATTAAAAGATGTGACAATAGTTTTAATATTTAATTAATCTAAATCCCATGGAGAGGTTCAGGGAAAGTATTGTGTAAACTGGTGAATTACAACAATGTCTTTTCCTTACCAAAAATAAGATTAAAACAATTCTACACTATTTAAATTGCGAATGTTGCACTTGTTTTCTGATCTATGTTATAATGTTGTTTTCTCATCACAAACATAGTTCTTCTTTGAAACAGAAAACACTCTATTCCACCTTGTGATGTCATTTGGTAATACAGGAAGTGCTCCTCTGTGTTTTTAAACTCCAGACACCGTCACTTTAGACTCATTTGGATCATTTCAGCCCTGGATTTGCCAAACTTTGGTAGTTAACAGCTATTTTTATCAGCAAACTACTAAAACTACTGCTACATGACATCACAAGGTGGAACAGAGCATTTTGAGCTTTGGAGATGTAGACAGAATAATAATAAAGAGTTACTCAAACATTTGAATGAAACAAAACACAAGTCCAGGCCTGTTTTTGAGGCGGTAACATTATAACATGGCTTAAACCTCACAAGAGTCAGTTTTGCGTAATTATAAAACCTTTAAATCAAAAACATATTTTAATCTCCGCACATTCTCTTTTATCTTTTTCCCAGTTTGGTGAAGAGGCTGGACTTTGGCCCCGGTTCGAAGGTTCTGCTCTGAAAACTGTCCCGTTTAAACCGAATGGTACTTTTGCTGCTTCTGGACGCTGCCGATGGACTGTATGAAACAACTGGACTCGCACTTGCACTTAGCTTCACCAACACAGCAAACGAGGAATCTGTTCAAACGTCTTGACATCAGAATATTTTCATTTGAACCGTGTTGACCAGTTTACGTGTGTCTTTTTGACGGGCTGAGATTATTGGATTTAATTGTGTAACTTTTCTGTTATAATCGATCCACCTTCTGCTTGTCTCCATGAAGATTCTTCTGCGCCGCCTTGAAAGTTCCCCAGTATGGCATTAAACTCGTCTATCTTGCATTTATTCAATTATAGATGCATACAAAGAAAACAAGATATAAACACTTAAATCTATCAGAAAATGACTTAAAAGTAGTAAAATGATCTTGCTGCACGGACATAGATCATTTTACTCGACAAGTTCCCTTAAAATAAACGACCTCTAGACTAAAATTAATCAGCCTCAGAACTAGGAAGTCCATAATAAATCTGAAAACAAGACGAATAACCTGATGGAAGTTTTAAAATCTCGCCCAGATCACAGAACTTTTGCAGCGTGGACTCGCCTCTCCACAGATTTAACCTGTAGCTTTGCCTTGTGACCAGATCACAACTTTTGCAGCGTGGACTCGCCTCTCCACAGATTTAACCTGTAGCTTTGCCTTGTGATGCCACCTACCTGTTTTTAAGGAGTCAAACAAGTTTAACGCTGCACTGTGGAACCTTCCAACAGCATCTCCATGGAGACAACCCTACAATAACCTAAATATCCTGATATCGTATCGTCTCTCAGTAATATTATGGATCAAATTACAAGTCGCTTTGCTTAAATTCAGTGTTTTGGTGCAGAGATATTGCTACAAAACTACATAAACCATGATCCTTTGCTCCATTTCAGTGCAGGCTACATGAAAAGTTGCAGTTATTAAGCACATTTAAATCCTAATTCTTTGGGTTATGAAAAAACAAAAGGCTTGTCGAGGCATTTTGAAAGGGAAAAAGTAGCATCGACACCTTCCTAAAATAATCGCATAAGTCATTTTTTCAGGTTTTTCAGGAAACACAAAAAACTCCCCCCAAAATTGAAATTATGGCATAAAATAATAATCTCAGTCATTCAGGAACAAAAAACTCCCCCCAAAATTGAAATTATGGCATAAAATAATAATCTCAGTCAGAAAGTAAGTATCAAAGGATGATGCTCGACATATGAGAACACTTGTTTTTCATAATAATTCAATAAATGACCACACACACAGGCAAAAAGTGACTTAGGCGATTACTTTAGGAAGGTGTCGATATTCATTATTTTTCATAGAGAATCGCCTCCACAAAATATCGCAATAATATCGTACTGAGATGTATATAGTAAAAATATTGGATCGAGAACTTGCATCACTAGGAAAGTTACTTCAAATAAAATAATCTGCCTGTAGAGTTGGAAAATTGGTCTTTAAAATGACACTCTTACCTCTTTGTTCATGAATTATCCTGTAACCAGTCAGAAATTTGAACGTGCAATGTGTAACTTTTCCAGTAGAGGCTGCGCGACGTTATAGCTTTGCCCAGAATGTTCCACAATATGGCATTAAATCATCACACAGGTGCTTTTATCGCTCGAAAATACTTTGAAAAACATGCATTTGTACTACGAGTCCGCTCCCTCTCCACAGATCTGACCCGTAACTCTGTCTGGTGGCGTCACGTGTCTCGTCTGCATGGAGTTGCGTACGTTTTAATGCCGTACTGTGGAATATTTCGATGAAGATATGATAAGAAACCTCCCACAGTGCACCTTTTGAATAATAAATACATTCATAAATACGCTTAAACTGGTCAAAACTATACGCAAAATATTCTGATATAATTTTATTTTAGCTCTTATTTTGTTTTTGCAGCATAACCGTCCTGATTTTTGAAAGAATCTAAACCAAACTGCCTTATTTTTATTTTCAAATGACACTGGAAATAAACGGACTCGTGCTGTATTGTTGATAACGACGCAAAATGAAGGGATCTTAGAATTACTAGAATACTTGTTTTCTTTTGTTTAGTTTAGTTTTTTTTTTTTAATGAATGAATGTTACCAAACCAGAACTGAATTTTGGACATGACGCACATTTATTTTACTGTATTTGGGTGTTTATAATGTATTTAGGAGTTTTTTTTGTCACTTGATACTTTGCAGTGGGGTGTCCTACATGTACCTCTGTGGACAAATGCCAAAATGTAAGATATAAACACTTAAATCTATGAGAAAATGAATTAACAGTAGTGAAATTATCTGTCCAAGATCATTTTACTCGACAAGTTCTCTTAAAATAAACGACCTCTAGACTAGAACGAATCAGTCTCAGAACTAGTAAGTAGAAAATAAATCTGAAAACAAGATGAAGAACCTGATATAAGTTTTAAAATCTTGGCCAGATCAGAGAAAGTTGCAGTGTACACGAGGCCCACATGAGCAAACACTGCCACAGAAAGTTTTTAAATAGTCAGAAAACTCAAGAAAAAATAGAAAGTGGATTTAAACGGTGCATTTTCAGGAGCCTGGGGGTCAATACAAACGTTTATGGTCCTGTTTAAGTGTTAGGATCTTGTTTAATCTCTTGAAGTCGAGCTTGAGTAACAGAGCTTCAGACACAGCAGTGCCTACAGTTAGCGTCGCACCCCCCAGGGGAACGTTGACGACATCCGCCGCAAAGTATCGACACAACCGAGAAACGTGGTTCATTTTGAGGCTGAAAAAGTTGCTAGTTTCTGACCGGCTTTGTGACTTTGTGTTTTTGAAGTGCACTGCGTAACTTTTCTACAGTGGGAGATGTGCTCGTCTCCATGGAGATGTTATCGCTTCGACAGGAATGGTCCACAGCGTAGCATTAAACGCGTTCGTCTCCGTGGCGACCAGCAGGCGGGGCCATCGATCACTGGACTAAAATGCAAACTGTAAAAAAATGCGTCTAATTTCATTTAAAACGCAAAATTAAGAAGTTAATAATTTAATGCCGTATTTTGGGGCATCCATGGCAACGCAAAATGATCTCCGTGGACGCAACCACTCAGTAGAAATGTTCCAGAGTGCACCATTAAAATCAATATTCAGTTAACAGTAAGAACTTACATCTTACATCGTGTATTTCAGAACATTTTTACTACAGGGTTTGCAGGTTTTACACAGAATTACACGAGACGTTTTCTCATGTGGATTTGACATTTAACTTTGTGTTTCGCTAACCGTTTGAGACCTTTGAAATTACCAAAAGTGCCATAATAAATTTTTAAATAAAGTTTTAAAAAGTTGGCAAAAAACCGTGTTTCGTTGTTTGTATTTCTTCAATAAAACCACAAAAAAAAGATTGAGATTTCCATTTTATTTCCACAACAAGCAAAGTTTTAAAACCCAAATAAAATAAAAAATAAAATAAATTGACAACACAAGAATAATTTATGTGAAATACAAATATTTTAAGTGCTTTCAGGTCAAATAAATTATAATTTCACTAAAAAAGCCCATTAAAAGTTATATAATTCATGTTTTATTATATTATAAATTGCACATTGGGCCTGTCTATGGGAAATAAAACCTGTGACTTAAAGATGCACCGTGTAACTTTTCTAGTGGAGGGTCCTCTTCCTGCTTGTCTCCACGGCGATGTTATTGCTTTGCCCGAAATGTTCCATAGTATGACTTTAAACAGATCCGTAGCATTTATTCATTACAGGTGTTTATTGCTCAAAAATACAGTGATTCCTTCTGTGAACAGGAGCGACTCTCCACAGATCTGAGCTGTAACCTGCTTGTCTCCCTCGTGATACAAGGGTTTAATCTATACTGTGGAACATTCTAGACGAAGCAATAAGGTTTCCACGGAGACGAGCAAGTATCGAAAAGTTGCACGATGCACTTTCAGAGGAGACATATTCTGCTATATAACTTACATTCTGCAAACTTTAATCATAAATAACTGAAATGTCACGTTTTACACTTTATATGGATCGTAAAGGAAACGCCAAGAGTTGTGATGTCCTTGCGCCCTCTGCTGGTTGAAAATGAAACGTTAGAATAAGGAAGCGCAGTCACATTTTGATGATAAAACATTGGAGAAAAAAAACAAAAAAAAAAACACCAACAATTGATATTTCGCAGTGACGTCACGCTGGGGGGACTCTGCATGTGTGTCTACGGTGAAATGCTGAATTAACTGAAACGGAAAACGCACACCAAAGTTCTTGTAGAGGTGCAAGTGCAAGGAACCATAACTTAAAAGTGAAAAAAAATGGATCGCGTACTCAGGTGACCGATGTCCAAAGCCTTTTTAATGAACATTTCGGCAAAAAGCCTTGTCGGAACGTTTTTCCAGCTTTGAACGACGGTGTTGAGCAAACGCCACCAAAAAAGTGTTAAGATCATGTGCAGACTTAACAACACGAGGTCAGATTGTGTTAATATTAAAATCAGACCGAAATCAATGAAAGCGTCAGACTGAGCAGTGCCCCCAGTTAGCATCACACCCCCAGGTAATGTTAATGACATCAGCTGCGAAGTATCAAACAATTTACCTTAGTCTACCTGTCTCCTTTAAGGGTACACTATGTAACTTTTCGGTAGGGGGTCCGTCACCTGCTTGTTTCCATGGAGATGTCATTGTTCTGCTTAAAATGTCCCGCAGTGTGACATTAAACAGCTTAACTTCACTTTTTACAGCTCAAAAACACCGCCTCTCCGCAGATCTGACCTGTAACCCGGTCTGGTTCGATCTCGATGAAGATAGAAAAGGTTTAATGCCGTACTGCGAAACATTCCAGACAAAGCGATGGCGTATCCATGGAAACAAGAAGGTGTCGGACCCCGATTCGAAAAGTTACGCAGTGCAGCTTTAAGTTGAAAACCAACACTTCAGACATCCACCAGAAAAGTTACACGATGCACCTTTAAGACAATAAGTGGTGTAATTTTTTGGGGAATAAAATAAAAATAAAAGATAAATCACATTCAAAAGTGTAGCTAAACAGCGGCCATCTTGGATCCCCTGCTCACG
>KN515680.1:0-13901 GCA_000787155.1 Scartelaos histophorus
CAGAACCTATAAGCACCAATTTGTACTAAACGGTTTGAAAAATGGTTTGCAATATCTGCCGCAATTCGGAAAAAGCTGGGAGACAGGACAGGATGTATCCATGGGTTTCAGAATGATGGGAAGTTAGACACGTTGCCATAGCGGTTACCGATGCAAAACTAAATATCATATATCGTCTGAATGGGCAAAAGTCCTCAAAACGTCACCATAAACCCATGAATTTGTTGGTGTTCATGGCTGTAAAAATTTAGTTTGTGAGCATATCTTTAAACTGACAGGAAAAGTCTGCAGTGCCCCATATAGGCAGATTAGCTCTGACCCCCTGGGACAAAATGATCAGGTGGAATGAAAAGTGAAAGTGAAAGTACTTCATTACTCAAACGCAAACGCAAGGAAAGACCTATTATATTGGATCATTATGTTATATTTTGGACTTTTTTATTACATTATTTATCTAAAAAGCCGTAACAAAGACTGACTTCTGGGTGAAAACTGTTGATATGACTTCTGTGTACAGTGCATCACCGTAAATGTCATCACAAGTGGGTTCCTGGACTCTAAGTATATGACTTTTTAACCAAAATTGTACTACAATAAAAGCATGTTCCAAATTTTGCTTTGTTTTATTGCACTGAAATCTTGCATCCTTACTGAGAGCAAGCTTGTTTGATTCGATGGAAATGTTGTTCTTTTTGCTATAATCTTCCACAGAATGACGTAAAGTGTGTTAATCTATTCCAATGTTTTTTTATTTTAAACTTTTTTATTTCTGTGGAATTGTGCCACAGTTGTACCATATTGCAGAATAAGTGGAGAGCACATATTCTTTAAAATATTTCACAGTAGTTGCACATGACTTGACTAAAAGTATCCCACTTCCTGCAGCACTTGTCTGTATCAGTTTGTGTTTACACCAAATATGTCAAACTGCCCACAGACTCCTCACTTCTTTATTTATTTCTGCACAGTCTGGAACTATTTACCCATCTGTTAAACGCTGTCCATCATCCTGCGTCCAGTTATTCTCCAGTCTACGGCGAAACACTCATCGTCTGTTTGTCTCTCCTCTCCACATGTTCTCTGTGTAGCCTCCTGTTCTACATGCTGCTACTATACACCCCGCACCTCCATGCACACACACACCCAGACGAAGGCTCCAAACCACGACGGTGAGCTGAGGGAGGATGACAAAGATTGCAATTCATGAGACAAGAGCTATAGAGTTTTATGGTGTGTTCACATTTACACATTCCCCGGGCACTAAACCAAAAACTAAACTTGGACTATATCAGGACTAAACCAGGACTAGAGCAGGACCTATCCAAGCAGATAATACCTGGAGAAATAAGTTTCATTCGTATCCCCCAAAAAGGTATATATACAAAAATTAATAAATAAATAAATAAAACTCTTGTCGTATATTTGATGCAAAAAACTTATTAGATTTAGCAGAAGATTTATTACTGTGTTTTAAAAAAAAAACTCTTCAGGAGATGTTATTGCTTGGTCCACAGCATTAAACTTATTTTATGTCCCTGGACCAGGCAAGTGATGCAATTTGGCAAAGTTACAGGTCAGATCTGTGACAAGGGAGGTCACTTACAGTAACGATCCATGCTTTTATTGCCTCTAATCACAAAAACAAAAACACTCAAATCACACTCAATCAGATAATATTATGTGTCTTGAAGAATCTTGTGCCAGTGTAAACCTCTGGTGTGAATGCAATGCTGTATTTCTGTCATCTCTAGTGTTAATGCTCCTTGACTTTACACTGTGCACTCCTACTTTTAAATGACCTGTGTAACTGTAGAGAAGCGAGGCCACTCAGTAAGTAATAATTCATATTTCCAAAGATATTTCTTAGCATCAAAAATCCCTGTAATTGAAAAAGGCTGATATGTTGGATCCCAGATTGTAAAAAAATACATAGCACTCTCAGAGGATCAATATCCAAAGTCTTTTTTTATTTGTTATTTTTCTTGCTTTGGACCACAGTGGACCCTTGGACTTGCATATCTGCTAGAACTTTGGTGTGCATTTTCTGTTTCATTTGAATCCCATACTGTGAAACATTTAAGTGGAATTAAACACTAAATCAAAGTTTTTTGTTACTAAACTGTGTAGAAGGTGTCTTGTCTACTGTATTTTAGTGCAAACTAGGTCATTTTTTTTACCTAGCAAAGCGAGAAGAATATCGCTCAGTTTTTTTGTACAGATTTATATCAGCCTGGTCCTCACTCTTTTTCTCCCTGTTGCATCTCAAGCCCGGTCAAGTCAAACATGATCGTCCAATTAGATTTGTTTTTTTCAGTGACACCTGCAAAACTAAGGAGCCCATTGGATTCCTCATTCACAAATAAAACCAGACTCACATCTTTGTAAAGTATTGAAGAAGTGTGTATTCTGGATACTAGGCAGAACTTTTGCGGCTTAGTGTTCAAAACAGACAAAATCTGAGGGTGTACCGCTTCCTGTGGCCCTTGCTATTTGAAGTACTATGTGCCATCACACAGAACTGCCCTAATAACAGCGTTACAGAGTTTAAAATGTGGCTACCCCTCTCTCTGCTTTAGTCCTACTGCACAGTTTAGCAGCTCTTTTTGAAATGTGGTTGTTGACAGAGTTTAGGTGTTTAGTACTACTTAAAAAAATCACACTGGCTCTGTACCTGCTAATCTCCATGAAGCACACAGACACAGACATCGTCCTGATTGAGGTGAGGTCATGTGGTTTTGGAGTGGACAGTGGAGGGGACAGAGGACACAGAAGGACTGTCTCTGAGCTGTGGGTGTGTGTGTGTGGTCCCACGGGGGGCAGACCTGATACTCTCGTTGGGACGGTGGTAATGGCGATCTCCCCCCTCGACAGAAGGCACACTCACGACCTCCACAGAGACCTGACCCACTGGAACTGTGCCATTATCATTCACACAGGGTCGCAGATGGAAAATGAAAATACTTATGCGGGACACTCACCAAGATATCGCATTACAAAGTCGACTATGTAAACGGATTTGTGTTTTGAAATGGATCTAGTGAAACAACACCACGGCCTCAGTCTGGTAAATAAACATTATTGACACGTGGAGGTCAGAGGTCATCGACTTCTGTTGTTTAGGTGAACTGTATTGATATTATTGGTGTATTGACAGTAACCAAATTACAATGTACTAGTCACCACTGCATACGAACTACCAAAATATGAACAAATGATCTTGATCTGATTTTGATCTTCAGATAAAACACAAGAGATCTTATATTATGCTAAACTCTTGTGAGCTTTAAATGTGCATTGCGTAACTTTTCTAATTTAGGGTTTGTCAAATGCTTTTTTCTTTGCTTTGTCTCAAATGTCACACAGTGTGGCATTAAACCTTTCTATCGCCATGGAGACCAAACCAGACTAAGTTATAGGTCAGATCTGTAGAGGTGACCCACTCACAGTCAGAATGTCACCTAAATTTACAGGGTTTGTGCGTTAAACATGTGTGAATGGAACAAAACAGGCATGTTTTTGATGCAGAAAGAACGTACAGATCAGAAAATAGAGTAACCTTAACCATTTAATGATTTCTGATTAATTTATCATCTTTTGGTATTGATTAGTCCTTAAATACAGCAGGATATGTTACTGCCGTGACTCTTATAACCTTATAGAAAATCTGTCCACTACAATTGGAGTTTATACATTAGATTCTCTTCCTAGTGATAGGACGACAGCACCACCTGCAGTGCGACTCCGACAGAACTGTGTCCCAGGTATGAGGGAGTTACTATGCCCACTCATCCCGATTTACAATCTGCTCTGTATATTTCTGGATCTCGATGGCCTCCCTGATCCAACGATGGAACTGATCCAGTGATGGAAAATGCAAATCCATTTTCCGTCTGGCATTGGTCTTTGGTCTGATACTATTGCAAACTTAAGTTAAGTTGCACTAAAAAGACATTCTCCAGTTTTATTTTCTTAATCTATGATACGCATAGGATTATATATGTTATATCCTAGCAAAAATAGATTATTACTGCTCTGTAATTGGATCGGTAGATAGATGAAGAAGCCCGAAACGTTACATTGTGGTGTAATTGAAATAAATATTTGAGAGCGCCAAAGAACTGCAGTGCAAATCTCTTTCTTCTTTTGCACACCTCTGCAATCGGAAACACTGGAACGGAGAGAACATGCAAGCTCCACACAGACCTCATGATAATCCAGAATTCAACCCTGGTACCACCTTGTCGTGAGGAAGGAGTGCGCACAACTTTTACAGTGACTCAAATTTTTTGTACATGGGCTTGAAGGAATATGCTCCCAGAGTCTAAAGTCCCTCTCCAGGTCGGTTCTATCAATCTGAGCAGACGGCAACAGCAGCGCTATGAGAAGATCATTTTATTTCAGGACCTTTAGTGGGACTTTTATGTGCGCAATATACTTGGAGTTCTCCTCTGCACTTTTACACTGTCCCATCAGCAGAAAATATCCACACAGCCTAATCCTCACATACACAATCCTGATCTACACTCAGATAATTTACCCGAGTTTGGGACTGCACAAAATCAATCAAGTACAATTAGAGACGGAGCAATTATCAAATCTCAAAGACTGCAATTATTTCAAAATAAAAAAGTGCTCCTGCAAACAACAAAAGAACCAGTAGTTTTAGAAAAAATCTTGTGGCCCTTTGTGGCAACCTTTTGTCCCTTAAGCCTCTTGCTGAATTGGCCCAAATGAAACGGAGAACTTTTTACAGCAAATCGACGCAAATTTAAGTTATTCTACCATTTTAAAGTCAATGAACATCAAGTTGTATCGCGACAAAACTTAATTAATTTCTCAAGCCTTATTAAAGGTTCGTTAAATGCGCCGATCTGAACGAGGCTGTATTGACCAACTGTCTGTGGTTTTTAGATTTGCAGTCCTTTGTTAAAAAAGTGTGGACACTTCTGGCTTAGATGTTCTGAAACTCACGGGGTTCTTGTACAGAGTCATCATTTCTTCAGTTTTCTCTCAAATGTTGATGCTTTTAGAGTTTACAACATGAACTGTAAACAGATAATGACGGCAGAATAGTAATAATTCACACTTTGATATAAAAATTAGCTTTCTGAAAGGTCTATACACTTCCCCATGTTTCAGATCTAGTCGCACTGGAGTCCACTGTGTAAACACGGTGTTCTTCTCTCTTATATGCCTCACGTTACATAAGACATGCACTGATTTATAGAAACAGGATGCTGCGGTGCCAGAGTCTAAATGGCCCTCTTCAGGTAAGACAAAGTTTTTCATTATAGGCTTTATCAATCCGTGCAGACGCCGTTACAGCCCTGTGTCTACAAACCATTATGAGTATGAGGGAGGAGGTAGGGCTGGGCCATTTGGGAAAGATGTAATGCAATTTTTCTGAGAAGTAGTCCGAATGAACAGATTGTCGTTTAAAATCTAACTGTAAAGATCCCATTTTAGAAGCGTTAAAGAGGAAGTGACAAAGAGACTCAAGTATGAACCGTCGAACTGATCCAAGAATCACATATAGAACATTTGCACAGACCTAAACGACAAAATTAGAAGTATTTATACAGACGGGATATTTGGGGGAATTATGATACTTCAAAAATGAGATTGAGATTTGCGTTGTGTCCCAAGAGTGATTTTGGATTTGATTCTGTTTAATCATGCAGAACTATAGACTATATAGCAGTGCGATTTAGCGGGTTATTTGGAAGTCCATATTTGGAATTCTGAGAGTGTGTATCATAGCAACCAAAGAGCCAATCTGGAGTAAGGGTGTTGAAGATAATCGCTCTACACACCAATGTTTTTATTTGTAATGTTTTATTTAAAATGTTTTTTAGCGACTGTCAATCAAACCTGAACGCTAGCAGGAGCGAATAAAGGAAAAGAAGCCACCCAATTAGTCTGTTATTAACGTTTATATCTTGATTTACAGACAAAATAGAAAAATAAAAACTACAATCATTTAGAGTCAGTTAATACAAACATTTTAAGGTCAGAATAACAAACCTGACAGCAGCAGTTGCCGAAAGAGGGGCTACCGTTTTTAAATAGAAAGTGAGCAGGAGCCAGAGCCGATGGAGCCCGCACTCACTTCCTGTTTGAATTATTAAGCTAGAAATGCCTACTTATGTATATAATCTATGAGCAGGAGTAAAGGTGGGGCAGGCAGACTTATTTTGACAACATTTCACTGTCGGGGTTATTTCACGGACGCCTGGGTGAGTGTCGTCGTGGTAACCAGAGTACACCAGTGGCCTAGGACCGCGGGTGATACCATTAAAGTCCCACCGCGGAGGATTCATGCATATTTAAGCGAACTAGATTAGAGCCGGTCGTGTGGAGTGGCGTACCCGCTCCTCACCGGCCTCCTTCACTGACACGCCATTAACCCTTTAATTGACTAATGGCTGCACGGGCAAACATATAGAGGCTAATGTAACCCTATCTCACTGAAGAGGTCAGCACTATGTACCCACAATGCCGCAGGAGCACAGGGACGGAGTGGGATAATGGAGGGTTGGGACAAAAGGTTAAGTTAGGACACTTGGCCCAGCAGTAAGTGGGTTTATTCAAGGGGAAGTGACATTTCAACTGGACAATTATACCAACATGGGTAATGATTCTATATGAAGTGCCGTTTCAACCAAGGAGATGATTTTTTATTTTTTTTTTCAACCTTATTTTTCCCTATAGAAAACACTCTAAAGGTGTCAGCAGCTTAACAAGTTTTCTTCCTTATCAAAATACCAATATAATAAATGTCAAAACTTCATTACATTGTAGGGAGGGAATTCATGCATCAATCGTTCACTTGTTTTTCAAAATAAAGCGGCGATATCATGACCGCGAAAGTGAGGACTCGGGGGCATGGTATCTCCAGCCCCCACCCCCCTCCCCTGGTTCAGTCCCGGCTCAGTCCTGGTTCAGTCCCGGTTGAGTCCTGGTTCAGTCCTGGTTTAGACCTGGTTTAGACCTGGTTTAGACCTGGTTTAGACCTGGTTTAGACCTGGTTTAGATCTTATTCAGTCCTGGTTCAGTCCTGATTTAGACCTGGTTTAGATCTGCTTTAGACCTGGTTCAGTCCTGATTTAGACCTGGTTTAGACCTGCTTTAGACCTGGTTCAGTCCTGATTCAGATCTGGTTTAGACCTGGTTCAGTCCTGGCTTTGATCTGGTTTAGTGCTGGTTTAGACCTGGTTCTGTCCTGGCTTTGACCTGGTTTAGACCCACTTTAGACCTGGTTCAGTCCTTGTATAGACCTGGTTTAGAGCTTAGTCGGTTCTGGTTCAGTCCTAGTTTAGACCTGGTTCAGGAAATGGCCGTTTTCCATTTTTTCCATTATTAATTTAGACACAAAATTGAAAACTGAAAAAACAAATATATTCTTTTCATTTTGGTTATGGAGACAAATAGTGAAGAAATAAGTTCTTTTTTTCATTTTCTTATTTTTTTTGTTTTATTTTGAAAAACAAATTAACAAGTGATACACAGATTGTAAAGCCAAAGGTCAGATGATGGTGCAGTTCCTCAGGGCTTTCATAGAGCCCACCCTCACCTTTATCACAGTGTGGTACTCCAGGGTCACAGGGACACACACAGGCTGCAGCAGTGCATTGTGGGTATGCTGAAGGTGATCTTCTGCAGTCTCCAGTCTCTTCTTACCTTGGACTATTGAGCCAGTCTATGTGGATCAGAACCTCTTTTATGTTGACATTATTATTCTTAGTTTTATGTTGCATCACAGAAACTCCTAGTGTGTGAATGTTGTCTAAAACATTATCTGATTCTTATGCTGATAGAAAATCTCATTCATTTGGTGGAGCCCGAACTTGACTATTAGTTAACATTTTTGAACATTAGCTATTTAAAGGTGCATTGTGTATCTTTTCTGGCGGAGGTTTCACAGTATGGTGTTAAACCTTCATGGAGACCAAACCAGACCAAGTTACGGCTCAGTCAGGATGCATGTTTTTTCATTCACTGTTGAGCTATAAAACCACCTGTAAATGAATAAATGTAAGGTAAAGTTGTTCTCCATAGAAACAAGCAGGTGACGGATCCTCCACCAGAAAAATTACACAAAACAACAATGCACCAATTTAAAAAGTTGGCCACACACAGACTGCCCTAGACGAGTAATACTGACGACTGTGCCCAAAGCAGAGGACAATTTTCAATATAAAACATCTTTAACTACCATAATAATAAGTAATAACTAATCAGACTTATACAGTGGTTTTTTGGACACTCAGAGACACTTTACAACCAATTAAGAAGTAACCCTAAGGAAAATAGGGCTTGAACAGGTGAGTTTTAAGCTGTGATTTGAACTGTTACAGTGAGTCTGAGAACTATCTCCTCTTCTGTATGTTGTGTTTTCTGTGTTTGTCACGAGCCTTGGCCCTTTTTGTGTTCCATTCTTTGCTCTTTGCTTTCATGGTTGTATAAAACATGTAAATCTACACCACAAGACCCAGACCTGGATTCGCTGGGAGCCGAGACTGCTGGACGGAAGATTAATTCACTTAATTTCTGTTGTGTCTCATTTTGCTTAGTTTTGCTGCTCCTGTCCTTTTTTTATTATTATTTTTTTTTTACAACCTTTGTTGTTATACTTCATTAGGGCTCTTTAGTCAGTCATTTCTTTTGTTTTAAACCCACCACATCCCTTTGTTATTTGTTTCTTACCTGCACTGTAAAATAAATTCACAATTTTTAGTTCAACCCTTAACAACTTGGTTTTTATTGTTGCTTCCCTTCTCCCCTAGCGATGGAACATAACAGTGTTTTATACAAATGTTATATTTCTCGTCTTCTTCCCAGATTTTCAGAACCACCACACAACCAGAGGAACACAGATGACCTTTAGAGCGCAAAGGATTGTGGGTAAAGACTAGTTCACTAGACTAGTTATGCTGTCACCATCTCTATACTGGCCTCAGATTAAAGCCAGTAGTGCGCCAATGTAAAAAAATAAATACAAAATGGAGGTCTTTTGTTCATTTATAGGAGAAAGAGTATCCGTCTATAATAACTCACCGACAGAAAATCTCAGTCCTGGGTCTAATCTGGTTCTAAGAGCCTCTTGACTCTCCCCATTGTGCCGTCCTGCTTCTCCCAATGCAATCTCCCTCCTGACCGAGTAACGTCCACTTCACCTTCAAAATATGAAAAAAATACAAAAATGAAAATTGGTTTTATATGTTAGTGAGTAGAAAGGTCAGAAATAGCTGCAGCAAGAATTTTATTTCTTTTACAGATAACAAAAATTTAATGTTTTTACATTTTTTAAATAGATGAGCTCAGTTGATTTGATTATTTTATCCATTATTTTTTAAAATATTACTATATTTAATAATTAAAATGATAAGAGAGAAAGAGAGTGTATAATAACAATGCATATTTCCATAGCAATAAAAACAACTTCAGAAATGCAGGATATATGTGTTTAATGTGGAACATTAAGATCTGAGACAAGATTGTGGTCAGGTTTGTTCCGATACCGGTATCAACAAAAGCTCAGATACTGCACATTTTTCAGTACTCAAATCATTGTTTCGATACCACTCTGTATTTTCCTAAATGAGGACCCGTAGATTTGTGATGTCCACAGCTATGTTAGTGCTCAGAGGATGATAAATACAGACTGTAAAGACTCTGCAGACACTTAAAACAAGCTAATAATGACTAAAGACTTGTGTTTCCTCGCTGATACCTCCATTTAACCTTTGGTGCACACTATATGACTACATAGAGTGCAGCCGATAACAGTGCTTACTCGGACTTTGTTTACTCTGCATATTTAGCCATGTGCTCTGAAGATGAGCGTCTTTTGACAGGCCTCAGTGCTGTTTTTTTTTTATAAACTCTGTGATACAAAGTGATGAAAAAGATAAGTAAAAATGCTTAAATCAGTATCATTATACATTTGACTAACACAATCTCCTCAATAACTCGTTTATTCTTGTAGATTTTCTTTAAATAGCCTTTTATTTTTGTCCTTGTACTGGAACAAATTTGAATAGTATTAATCTGCTTCTTCATACTATGTGGTATCGGACTGGTATCGGTATCTGTGAATACTAGGAATGTAACGATATCCAAGTCTCATGATACAATATTGTCACGTTATGAACCTTACAGTACGATATTTAATCCAAGAGTCATGATACAATATTGTCACGTTATGAACCTTACAGTACGATATTTATTGTGATATTGGGGGAAAGCTCACGATACGGTGGGGAGGCTCACCATATTACGATATACGATATATAACAACACTGACATTCTAAAAGACTTTGCCCAGTCATTTGGTACATTTATTGTTGTATTCATATCAGTGGCATTTGAAGTTGAAATGCAAAATTCAAGTAAGTAAACATTAGGGATGTAACGATATCCAAATCTCTTGGTACAATCCCAGATGGCAAAAAGTATTCGTGGCGTATCGACGACGGAGTTAGCCGAAGATTCAGCACGTATCCGCAGAAGGGATCCTCAATGGAGTCCACTTGCACATCACATCGACGCAGCGGATCAGCCGCACCTTCGCCGCGGATCAGGAAAAATAAGCCCGGATCCGCGACGGATCCGCGTGATACGCCCAGGACAAGTTTTGGATCCTCTTCCAGGACCTGGATCTGTCACAGATCTGTTTATTATGTTGTTAGGAGCCTAAATATGTTTCAGCTTTGATATTGATCCACTTCCTACAGATCTAAATACACACAAACCAGCAGCATTTGCATTGAAACTGTACATAAAATTCTCACTAGTTCACAAAAGAAGCAGATTATTATTTTTTTTTTTACAATGTAAACAATGTTTATTTAAATCATTAATTAGAAATCTTAGGACATGAGTAATTATTAACAGTATAGAACTTATATACGATTTGATGTAGCTCACAATGCGTCATTCTAAATATGAAAATGACAATTTACAGTCTTTACTAAGATGAGGCTGAGTGTGGCCAAATACCAGATTGTTCAAACTTAACTTGAGTTTACCACACCTGTTCTTCTTGTAAGGAGTTAGAGTTTGGGTTTGTGAAGAACAATATAAGTAATAATGACAGTTGCTGTGTGATTTGAACATGAAACACTTGATTGGAGAGATCTGTGCACTTACACAGGGTCAGTCTTTAAACTCAACAAACATGTTAAGTTAATAAAGCTAATAAAGGCAGGCTCATAGAGAACACTTACTAGAAAGTCTTCCTCCACATTTTTGGAACTTGGCCCACGAGAGAAAATTCTGTAATAATAAAGAAAGAAACACTAATATCAGTTCGGACAAGTGCAGTATTTACTAACAGAGGGTCTTTATGCCCTTGCCCTTATGTCCATCTTATAACTAACCATAGTATATTCTGAAACAGAGATGAAAAAACATTTAACTCAGGCTCATATCAATATGTAAATGTATAAATATACAGCAGTAAAATGTATTTTTCACTGCTCTATATTATATAATACTATATTACATATACTTTTACCACAACATTTAAAATATAATCAATCAATTATGATGGTGCAATGACTTTAGCTGCCTCCTGTCATTAGCATTATTGCTACTGCACTCGTCAAAACTGATAAAACACGCAAAATCACATACATACGTACATCACAATTCAACGTTAACATTATGTACTTTAATGATGACTGATAAAATTTACTTTTTAACAATTTACTTACAGTTAAATCCACTGACAACAGGTGGACGCTTCTTCTTTCCGCTCAGGTCCCGTGAATGGCGCGTCCGCGCTGCGTATCTGAACCGGTTTAGCCGCGGATCAGCTAATTGATAGTTACACATCTAACAAATGTTGTGTTAAAAGTGCGTTCACAGTGCGGATCTAAGAAGATTTAGCAGCATATGCGCTGTGTGACAGCAGCTGCCCTGGGGTTTAAGTTAGCGACGGTCAGAAAGCGAATACGGAACAAATACGCAGCAGAACCCCAAAGCGGACTGACTGTGGGGCGGATTTGGCGGACGAAAGCGGATCCGCTGCGGATCCTGACGATATCAGGGATATTTTCTCATGGTGCAATATTTATCCCGATATTTTGTGGAGGCTTACAAAATTGTGAACATGCTACTTTTTATTTTTAAAATGCCATGATAAGCCTTTGGTCCTGCCTGTTATAATACAAAAATAAGATTTAAAAATGCTAAATAACAGCTGTGTCTGTACTGAAACAGCAAAGGATCATGGTCTATGTAGATCCCCCTGTTTTGTTTTTGGTTTTTTTTGTCTGTTTTTTTTTTTTTTTTTTAACAGCTGTGTCTGTACTGAAACAGCAAAGGATCATGGTCTATGTAGATCCCCCTGTTTTGTTTTTGGTTTTTTTTGTCTTTTTTTTTTTTTTTTTAGCTATTACTGCACCACAAGAGTGAATTTAAGCAAAGAAAACCACAATATAATTGTGAAACTTTTGATATTCATGATATTTCAGTTATTGTTACACCCCTAGTGAATACAGTAATCGAATCCCAGAAAGATTTTTAACTTTTTGATTTTTTTAATTTATCATTTCAATTGTCATTTGTATTCAAATAGATAACGGCTCAAAATGTGACATTGTCTTGAAGGCTTGTGGTAAAAAGAGACTGTAAACTGTTTACATGTGTGAATTTATTTATTTATTTATTTATTTATTTAATCTGTGTAAATTTATCAGAAATAATCAAAATCAGACCTACATATGGGCAGAGCTTATCGGAAAATTAAAAAAATCTCTAATTGGATTTATATAGCACATTTCAAGACACCCAAAACCCTCATTTGGTCAGATTTGGGTGTAAATATTTTAAAATCTGGGCACTGTTCTTCTCACCAGTATCTCGTCCAAACAGAGGAGAGAGGCTCCAGCCGAGGTGAGGAGCCAAACACAACCTCCGGAGAGTGAACAAGACCAGAGCACTAACGCACAACATCACAGCACACAGATGTGACCCTCACCAGCACCCATACACAGCCACCTGACCAGCCAGAGCCACCCGCTTTGACAAAACCTCACAAAGACGAATAGATCTGGAGCTGTGTCCTGTCTCAGTGATTTCAGATGGAGTGATTGACAGGCAGATCAACCAATCAGAGAGATGTATGCTCTGAATGTATTTTTGCAGATTCAATAACTGAAGCACCAAATGTAGATTGTGTAACTTTTCTGAAGGGCGCCTGCAACATGTTTGTCTCCATGGAGATGCTCATGCCTTAGTTTAAATTGCCCACAATATGGCATTAAACTCATCTGTCTCAAATGTTATTTATTGCTGAAAAATATATTAAAAAACATTCATTCTTACTGTGAGTGGGGTCCCCTCTCCACAAATTTAACCTGTAATTTGGCTTGTGAGTCTCCGTGGAGATTCATAAGTTTATGGTCATACTGTGAAATATTCTCGGCACATCTCCATGGAGACAAGCAGATAACGGACCAGCAGACTAGTTACACAGTGCAATTTTAACTTAGGTACAAGATATTTTGTTCTGAATTATATGAAACTCTGCAGCTCATTATACACTTTAGCACCCTTACACACAGATTTGACACTTTCAACACCCTTACACACAGATCTGACCCTCTTCAGCACCCTTACACACAGAACTGACTCTCTTTAGCACCCCAAGACACAGATCTGACCCTCTTCAGCACCCTTACACACAGAACTGACTCTCTTTAGCACCCCAAGACACAGATCTGACCCTCTTCAGCACCCTTACACACAGATCTGGCCCTCTTCGACACCCGTACACACAGATCTGGCCGCTCGCAGAACCCTTACACACAGATCTGACCCTCTTCGGCACCCGTACACACAGATCTGACTCTCTTTGGCACCCGTACACACAGATCTGACCCTCTTCAGCACCC
>KN515688.1:0-13375 GCA_000787155.1 Scartelaos histophorus
TCCTTCTTTGGCAAGGAAAAACTCGATTATAAGATGATGATTATAAGATGTTTTACCATGGACATCGCTAACCCACAAGCCTTTCATTCCAATAGGATGTGTGCATGGGGGCGCTTCAGGCTCCTTCGACTGTTTCCAATTGCTTTAACATTGGAAAATTGTCAGTCCGGTCTCTTCATTATGCAGTTTACATGTTGTATCCAAGCATGACTGAAGAACTTGATTTAGCTCTACTCACTTTGCTCCCTAACTCTATTTAATGCAACAAATAGACAAAGCAGTTGTTTTTCCATGGTACTCTTCCGCTCTTAACTTAACAAAATTAAAGTCTCGTTTTCATAGAGCGAAGGGCATTTACCTGCACGTGAAACAGAACTCATGGCGCAGCAGCTTTAATCCCACAGCAGTCAGTCCTTTTGTCTATTTAATTAATTGCCTCAGAATAGAGCGATATTAATGCCCTCCAGTGTAACATGACAGTATTTCCGCACTCCTCCATTCAGAGCGATGGCACGCCCGCAGACAGTGAAGAGCTCCCATGATGCTTTGGGATAATGCACATGTGTCAGTTGAGCAGAGACACGAGCGTCACAGTCTAATAATGAAGTCGAGAGTGATTCCTCAGCAGGATCGTTTGTTTGGAAGACGCCCGTAGCTGCTGAAGTGTCATTATTAGTGGGGTGGTGGACTCGCTCGGACAAATGTTACCACAATGCACACTCCAGAAGAAACAGACAACACAATTACAGTGAGTATGGTTAAGAAAACTCTAGTGGTGTAGAGCAGCCGTGAGAAAAGTGGTTGACTATTCATATACATTATTTATATTGACTGGAAGCAACAGGAAGGACATCCCGGTAAAATAAATGAATAAATGAATAAACAGTAGTGTAGTGCCCAAGTGTAATGCTGACTGATAATGATGATAACATAAAGATAAAATCATTTGGGGGAATGTTTTATCAATGGGCCTCATTCATGAAACGTTCTTACGAAGAAATTTGTGCTTAAGGGCCTTTTTATGAACATTTTTGGCATCCACAAAGCTTTTTTTAACTGAAAATGGAAAAACCAATCTGACAAACAGCACAGAAAAATTCAGCTGTTTTTTAATATTATTACTCTGATAATGCAACAAAAATTCTAATTCCTCCATATTGTAAGTTATGTATTTTCTTAAATTATTTCCTATAATTACTATGTGATTCAATATGAGAGCGCCCCCTGCAGGTTTGCAATATTTCCATCAGCGTTTTTCATTTGCAGGTGTTTTCTTAGTTTCAATCGCTTTGTGCTTTGCATTGTTTCTCTGCAGCTCATTTGATGATGATTAATTTGTCTTTGTTTCTTACAGCAAGTTTTTTTTTTTTTTTTTCATTTGCACCGTGTTTTTGTACTTAATTTGAACTTGTGTTTGAGGTCGTGAATTTTCATCATTTCTGCACTTGAAGCTGTTTTCCCTAATTGAGACGCATTGGGCCTTTGCAGTGCTTTTAGCCCCGTCAGCCACCG
The DNA here is from genome assembly GCA_000787155.1 of Scartelaos histophorus. Classification (NCBI taxonomy): domain Eukaryota; kingdom Metazoa; phylum Chordata; class Actinopteri; order Gobiiformes; family Gobiidae; genus Scartelaos; species Scartelaos histophorus. Next base: position 1,513 of record KN515688.1, read on the forward strand.
TAGAAAACACAATATAAACCAGGAAAATCATACAGAAAACGCATCCACCCAAAGATAAAATAGAGCCAGAGCACAAATATGATGTCATACATGAAATTAAGGAGCCACATGAAATCTAGAAAAATGCCATAAACTGGGATCAGAGGGTCTTTTTACTGTGACACACCTGAGATACTGTCTGAAGAAGTCAGGAAGACAGCACCAAAACCTGTGTAAATCAGCTGAGCAGACATGTCACAGCAACATCACATGATGAATCTGAGTTTGAGTGAGTGGTCAAAAGTGTCAGGTATGAAAACAAACTTTGGTCTGGAAAAATAATTTGTTAGAGTAAATTTACAGCATTCTGAAAACTTTAAAGTTGACAACTATAATTTTTAGCCTAATTTAAACGTCTTCACCCTTCATCACACCAGTAGGTACAGGCCAAATTGCCCATTTACCTAGGATATTGATCAGAAATACTTGGATAAGCTTATACTGTGCATGTATAAGATATGGAAAATTTGGAGCACATTGAAGCAGGAAGAGCATACAAACTTCATAAAGAAAGACCAAATACTCCAGGGAATGAAATACAAACCTTCTCGTGTCAATCCCCATCAATGCTTTACCTCCTCAGTCACATTTGTTCCTCCACACGAGTTCTCACTTACAGCACACCACTATCAAATGTATCTTTCATTATTATACTCAACCTTCACTGACTACTACAGTACTATATGAAGATTCCTAACAGTGGGATGTGTGACCGCTGACGCACACACATGCTTTCACTTCGGACGACAGCACCTGAAGCACTAGAGTTGCTATGACAGTGCTAATGATGGTGAGGGTCTCCTGGCAGGAGACATGTAGCCACAATGAGGTGAGAGGAGAACCCAGGGAGACAAGCCTGAAGGGACGTCGAGTTATCCATCCATCTTGAGCAGAGAATAGGCCAGGACATGAACCACAAATGACCCTGAGTGTAAGAAACAGTCATCATGTTTATCTAATAGCTCCAAGGACAGCATAATCAAATGAGTGTTCAATTCGGTTAACTGTTCTTTCGATGATGATGATGTGTGCTGCGCTGATTTAACTGTATTTCCCGTTTGTTAAATGACCTCTCAAATGTCACTGTTGTTGCACACCACAATGGCGGCATTCGTTTGTTCTCTGATTCAAAAGTGGCATGTCAATATTTTAGATGGGGGCTGATTTTGCATTAGCCACATTCATATGTTAAGAAATAAGTTCCATTTACTCCAATAACACTACAGTCAAGTTTGGCATTGTTAGCAGGATTTACTTTTAGGATGTTTTGTGTTTTGTGTTACTGTAAATTCCGGACTACTGAGCACACCTGAATATAAGCCGCACCTGAATATAAGCCGCACTTGAATATAAGCTGCACCTGAATATAAGCCGCACCTGAATATAAGCCGCATGTGTCCACGTCTTCGAATGTTTTCAATTTCGGACCGTCTGCTTTTATCACCTCTGAAAGCGTTTGTCGTCTTTTTGCATTGAGTCAGTTCGTCGCTGCCGTCGCCACCGTCTCACCATCAACTCACTGATGCCGAGTTTACAGCAGCAGCTCTACGTCCTTCTTCAGATCAGTCGCCTTGAACTTAAAAGCTGCGTCATTTGCATTTCTCCGTGTGTTTTCTATGAGGAGGGTGGGTGCATGAAGTGTAAAATAACATAAAATAATAATAGTTCAAAACACAATCATAGAGCTGCTGTCATATCTTGTATCTTGTCAGTGTCTTGTAGGATTTCAGCAGATTTCAAATTTTTGTTTTAGTGCTGACATCATCTCTAGTTAACGCTCAACTTCATTTTAACCCTAGATCCATGTGTTGCTAAACAAATAATCCATCCATATATTAGCCGCACCGTTGTATAAGCCGCAGGGTTCCAAGTGCGAGAAAAAAGTAGTGTTTTATAGTCCGAAAAGTACAGTAGTAAAATGGTGATTTTGAAGATATCTACTAAGGGTCTCATTTATCAAGGTTTTGCTCACGTGCTAAACAGATGACTACAGTAAAGGAGGAGCAAAAAACAACCCAATGAATGCTGAAGAAGGCATAGAGCAATATGGGCAAAAATTTGTGTTTTTGACAAAAATACAATTAAAAACTGAGGTGGAGGAAGTGCAAGTCAAGTTGTTTAGTTGGTGCTTCCAGATTTATTACAAGTATGAGATAATATACTGCGTTGGAGAGACAAGTGCAGACTTTATACACAGAATAGCTGCTGCAACTTGTCCACCTATAGGGCTTTTATATGCTTTAAGTTGACCCACAAGGACAGATATGATTATGATTATGACACTTTTCAAAGCAGCAGTAATAAAATATAAACTATTTACCTGTGACACTCTACCTGGCCCTGACTCCCACAAGTCCTCCAGTGAACCAGAGTGTTCCACTGCAGCTGTCCATCACACTGTGGTGTCCAGTCCAGTCGTCCTGGATGAGGCATGATGAGTGTCCCTCTCCCCACACGGCGCTTGGACCACATCCACCCTCATGTATTTCAGTCCAAAGTGAGAAGGAAAACACACACTTTTGCACCCTCTGAAAGCTTTCATTTTCATTTGTATATCAGTTCTACACTAGAAATAATATATGCCCTTCAGTGTTAATGGTGAAGCAGTTTTTTTTAGTTTATAACTTAACTTAACTGTTCTTTTTTAAGGCACTGTCGGAAAGATTTGAAATACAGAATACATTTATTTTAAACAGTTTGCAACAGTCCAGTTATTACTTACTAACAGAGTGTTCTAATTATTACTCGCAGGTACTTTCTGATTATCGGATAATAAAATGTTTTCTAATTAAATGCAGACAGGCCATATTCCTCAAGTACCCAGAGTGTAATGGCAGACCTATTGAAAGTGGAGGCCATGGTGCAGCTAGACCTTATAAGCTTAAAACTTGTTTAAAAGTTTGTATTCCTAGCTGCATATAGTACCGGCCTCCTACAAAATGCCATGCTGTCATCTGAAATCTGTAATATTGAACAAATGTTGCAGCGGCCTCAGAAAACTCTAGTGCTCAAGCTGTCCGGTCCTTAAGATGGAGACTGTGCTGGTGGATTTGAGCAATTGTCTGTGGGCTATACAGATGACCCAACTCCTCCTACACTTCCTGGCAGTACAACCAATGAATTCTCTATCCTTCTGTTCTGCTCTTCAGAAAAATGTCTTGCATTGCAGCAGTTTTGTCTGTCAGACTTTTTTTAAACTGTGATTTTCAGCTGGCATTGCATGTGTTGGTGTTGGTGCTATACATATTTACACACTCCCCTGCATTTAGTTTGACAAGTCGCATATCCATTTATTGCCCAAAATGTCAAGAACTTTAAATTTAAATCTAACTTGTCTAACTTTTAAGCAATCAGCAAATTTATGGTGCTTTGCAAATTATAAATATGAGAATTTGAGGGGGGGATACAACACGGAACACCTCCTATAAAGCTCATGCCCATTATTCACATCAGAGACCTCCTATACATTGTACTACATCCTGTGCTATTGAGCCGTGCAGATCAAAGATTATCACAGGAATTCACAAACTGATGCCAAATCTGCATTGTGTTGAATCTACGGCTGATGTAAAGGTCATGGCACTCACATGTTCAAAAGAGAAGTGTTTCATAAAAAGTCCACAGATGTCTATTTTTACACAAGCATATTTCACTGACATTTCAAACAAGTCAACTTTCCACTATAGGTCTGGTTTTGTAAGTATTTAAAGTTTTGATGGAGGAAGATACAGTATGTGCACAGTGCGATATACATCAGTTGGAGCATAAGTGGTTGCTTTTGCCCCTTGAAAACATCTTGATGCTGGGTTTACATTAACTTCATTCAACTGCCTGTTACATCATTTATGGCAATCAGGTTGTGTATTTGACTGAAGCAGCGTGGTTTCACATGGTTTCAAGTGATAATACATGTTTAATGACCTGAAAACCGCTTCAGACTGCTGCAATGTCCAGGAAAAAAAGACTTCTTGTGAATTCTTTACATGTACCTTCACCTCACTTGCACTCAGCCAAGGTCACTGTGGCAGGGTATATAGTCTCGAGGTCAGCGTGGCAGGGCGCATTGATTTTAAAGACTTTCTGAGCCTTGTGGGGCGCGCACAAGTCCTGAAATGCACTGCACATACACTCAAAACAGTCAAAAACATTTTGGTGTAGCCTAATTACTGCTGTGTCTGAAACCTCCTCTCAGTACATGGCATATTTTGGAGTCTTTGTAAAGTCCAGATCAAGCCAATCAACAGAATTTTGGGGGCACAAAGAAAGAGGATCCGCCTTTATTAGAAAATGAAAAGAAGATCCAATTTTGCGTGCCAATAGCAGTTCCATTTGCCCCCCTTCTCAACTGCCGCGCCCCAGATAACTGTTATACTTTGGCTAAATTATTTGAATAATTGATTTGTTGTAATTAACCCAATTAGTTATCAAAGCTCTGTAGAATAGACAGACAGTGCTTTAATGGAGGAGCAGGGATGTAAGTGAACCGCACTTATTGGTGACTCAACCTCCGAGTGAAAGCTGTATGGAACCGGCTACTGGTTCTAATCACTGCTAATTACATAGGCACATAATAGAGCCTGGGTGTCGTGTTGAACAAAGAGCACGAGTCAAAGAGCTGCTCCTCTGTTCGTTTTCTCCTGCCGCTCAGAAGGAACAGTCGGGTGACTCTGCAGCCTGTTGCCCAGGGACTAATTAGTGTTGACGAGAGGAAGAAATGCCTCTTATTTAGAAATAGCCCATTAAGCCCTAATTATGTGTATCCATACCTGCCGGGAATGCTATTTTGCACTTGTCCGTTTGTACAAAGATAGAGCTGTGGAGTGATTAAAAGTCTTTAAGCATAAATTAATGGAACGTTCATTGGATCCTCCCACACAGCATGCATCTTCAAAGAGCTGTTTATTTACCACGCTGTGCTGATGTAGAAATGCTTCAAGTTATGTTCGCAGTTGATGGAGTCCATTTCTCCACAGGGCTGTCCGGAGTATTCTTTCATCTGTCCGGGGTCGCAGGGTCATATCTGAGTTTCCGCAGCTCCAGGCTCCTCTCACTTCGCTCAAGTGCACTTATAGGTCGGCCCCGATGCTATCTGCAGGAGGCTTTCATGGCGGAGGGCGAGGCTGGCCTTTGGGTGCCCCATGCCGGTGTCTGTGAACGGCTGCAGCTCTCCGATAGAGCGGAGTGAGGCGGGCGGTCTGACCTGCTCTCAGACCCCTGAACGCACCACCGCTCGGTCCAGGCTCACAGCAGCACAGGTACAATAGGACAGAGCTCCGGAGAACTTTATCTCTAATGGAATATGAGTCTGCAGGCGTCGTGTGCTGCTGAAGAAAATGAAAATACGATTAACACGTGTTTGCTTGAGGACAGGTTTTGTTAAATATTGATTCAAGCTACCAAAAGTGCTTATTGCATGTTCATGGTGAATCACATTTTTATATAGCGCTTTTCCACCTTAAAGGCACGCAAAGAGCTTTACATGAAAGAAGCACTAACCCATTCACACACACATTCACACACCAGTGTACGCAGACACTGGGAGTGAGGTGGGTGAAGTGTCTTGCTCAAGGACACAACACCAGCACTCAGCTGTGGAAGCTGGGATCACACCTATGGGACAGTGGATCTGGTTGCTCAATCAGTGTTTATGTCGAGAGTGGGATTTGAACCGCCAACTTTCGAATCAGGGGACTCACACCTTATCAACTGAGCTTATACATAAGTGCATATCTGATGGGAATAAGAACTCCATAATGGGTCAGATTACACATTTTTACCCTTGCACATGATTCATTGCGTCTGGACACTAGATACATAACCTTTTTATACACTTTTATTTTGTATCATAAAGTTTGTTAAAATCAGCTTTTGCGTTTTAATTTATTTTAAAGGTGTATTGTGTAACTTTCTTGGAAGAGAGTCTGCCGAATGCTTTTCTTCAAGGAGATGTTTTGTTTTTTGTTTTTTTTTCTCTGGAATGCTTTACAGGTTTGGCATCAAACCTTTCTATCAACATGGAGACCAAATCAGGGCAAGTTACAGGTCAGATTTGTGGAGTGGCAACCTCAGTCACTGTCAGAATGCTTGTTTTGATATTTTTGAACTATAAAACCACATGAATTACTTGTAATTGAATAAATGTAAGTTAGAGCTGTTTAAAGTCATAATATGAAACATTCCAGACAGGGCAATGGCATAGAAAGGTGACGGACCCTCAAACACAAAATTCAAGACCAAATGAGAGACTCCATCATATTTTACCATCATATTTCATATTAGTAGCTGAGAGTTACGGCATGGCACTTTTTTACCCATTTAGGCATGTTGTTTGATGAGAACCATGGGGAAGCAACTGCGTGGCCTACCCTCTGATGCAACACTAAGGTAAGAGCAGAGCCTAAGTGGGTTTAACTGTGTGTTCAAACTGAACTATGCCCAGCTACAGGGTACAGGGCCTTTAAAATGGACTTATCAACTTTTTATTTGTAAAAGAGAAAAGTTATCCCACAGGTTAGATTTGCAGCTAACCTTAAACTTTATATGATATGACTTTTCCTCCATACCTGTCATTAATTATAGGGGATGACTAATCAGAGCAAGCCCAGTGATATATTTTTTACTATTAAATGTCAAGGACTCAAAAATACTGTCAGCTAAAACATACTCATTAAATATAATATATGCAGGATTCCCCGGTAAACAAACGACTTCCCATCACACCTCAGTGCTTACCCCGCAGAACAACGTGAGGTCACATTTACTGGAGCTCTGCAGTCTCAAGCACTTCCTGAATTGTCTTTTCTTTCTTTTGTGAGCCATGAGCAAAACATTGTGATAAACATAAGCAAAGTAATGCATGGGACCATTGCTTTTACTGTATTTTCATGTATAACTTAAAGTACATACTAGGAGTAGTATTTTGTTTCATTCACACACACTGCTTATACTCATACTGCATTTTCATGTATAACTTAAAGGGCCAATACATACTAGGAGTAACTCTACATGTTTAGGCTGAGCTCTTCTCTCAAACAGAAAACACTTCCACCTTGTGCTGACATGTCGTAATATTATAGGTGCTCCACTGTGTTTTTAAACTCCGTATATCTTCGCTGCAAATTTCTCTGATCTGGCCAAGATTTAAAAACTTATATCAGGTTATTCATCTTGTTTGCTACGTACTAGTTCTGAATTGGTTGTATAATCTTAAAAATTGCCACATATATTTCTTCCATGACTCTAAATGTTTTGTTTTTTTAAAGAAACACTCCATTTACCATAGTTTTCCCCTGCAACATTTACTTTGTTTTTAAATTTGCTTGGATTTGCTTGATTCAAGACTACTAACTACTATCATGTAAGTACTTCTATCTAGAATTTAGCATTCTTCAATTTATTATCAGGCCATCCTTACTAATAAAAAAAGTTTTAAGTATGTTTATCAAGAATTTAGCAGAATTTAAAGTGTTTTATTTAGAATTTGGCATCTGAGAACTTATTATCAGGCCATGAACACTAATCATAAACTGGTTTTAAGTATGTTTATCTCAAATTTAGCATCTATAAACTTAAATACTATACATTTTCAGCCCATGAACTGCTTAATTCTAGTCTACTACTACTTCACTACTTTAAGTCTTTATATCTTACATTTCTCTCAAGCTTTTTTGCAGTGTTCGCTAGAATTATCTGCATCATTTCTGCCCCAGAACTGCCAATTTCTACTGAACTAAAGGTAAACTGCAGCTGCAAACTTGAAAACGACCACTTCATGACATCACAAGGTGGAACAGAGCACTTTAAGCGTTGTAGACTGAAACAAAATGAAACAAAACACAACTCCAGGTATGTTTAAGAGTAGGTAATAACATTATAGCTCACAAGAGTCAATTTTGTGTAATATAGAACTTTTTTCGTGTCTTTTTTCCAATGCCCAAACACATTGTCCGCGCTGTTGTCGATTTCTTGTTTCCATTCGCGAAAACTGTCCATAGCGGAATGTTCTTTGTTCAGACCGCGTTCAGAAACTTTTCTCTACAAAATCTTCGAATCGTCCAACTGTGCAAAAGGGGCTTTATGTGAAAATCCATTGGCTGCGGCGTCATGCATCAATGTGTGGGAGAGTTCAGGTCTTTTAGTCACTGTTTACAAGATATTTTAAATAACCCTGGTGCGAGGATGGTCCCAGACTGGCCTTTTTCAAACGACTCTGCCTCATTATTTTTGTACAGAATTTTCGTGTAAATGTCCAAAAATTACAGCAAAAGACAATGAACCTTTTTTTTAACCAACATAGAAAGAATATGTGATCTATTATCTTCTGTTTGGAATGATCAGGACAAAGTTTGGTCCAATGCACACACAAAAAGTTCACATTTGTTACAGTTTCAAAAAGAGAGGAGCCACTTTTAGGCAGTGATTAATTAGTTTTCACAGCAGCAGAGCAGAGAAAGCTAAAAGCGTCTGGGTTGGCTGGAATCAGGAGAAATGCCAATGTAACTGACAATGAACAGGGAGATAAAGGGCCGTGATAAGCTGTGAATTCTGGGGTATGTCCAAAACAGAGACGAGAGTGAGAGACAGTTTCTGGCTTTTAGATATCACCAATCATTTTGCATTGGATTTGTTCATGGCACACGCAACATGATGAAGAATGGACCAATGACGCGTGAGACAATAAGGTGGTATTTATAGGGCCTCTATTTTTACACCAGGAGGATTTGGCTTTCCGCACGTTTCAGTGTCAAGACTGCTCCTAATTTCCAGTGCTTATTTCTCAGTGGTGGAAACTATCTAGTGGTGATCCATACAGCTCCTCTGTGTTTTTAAAGTCCATGTGCTTTCACCAGATTCAAACAGATGATTTCAGTCCTCAGTTTACTCCATGAGGTTGAGAATGAACTTTTACACTTATAGGTACTGTTTTTTGTGAACTGTGTAACTTTTTGGTTTGCTTACTGGTATGTTCCACAGTACAGGTGGTTTTATAGCTCAAAAATACCAAAAACGGGCATTCTGTGGTGTCACCTCAGATCTGAATTTTAACTTAGTCTGGTTTAGTTACTAAGAAGATAAAAAGGTTTAATACCATATTGTGAAATATTCCAAACAAAGCAAGAACATTTCCATGGAAAACAGTATTTGATGGACAATGCACCTACAAAGAAGGGGTCAACTTCTGGAGCTTTAAACTTTCCCCAGACAAAATCATGTCTGAAGAGGTTTCAGATGACATTCATGCATGTGTGAGTAATTTTGCCATCATAAATTCCATTAGTGAATATGCAAAAGCATGACATAAAACAATATGTTACAACCTGATGCAATGTGCAGGAGTTTCATTAGCTGGATGCACTCGGATTATCTAATCACAGCAGTCTGAAGAAGAGTGACTTGGCAAGGGGGCGCAGAGCATCAAAAACAAAGCAGAAACTTATTGAACATGCTAATAAGCTGTTTTCTGGGGGAAAAAAACTACAACTAAAAGCAATAAATGGTAAGATGATCTAAATATGTTAAATGTGTGTTAGCAATTAATACCTCATAGAAGTGTAATACCACCACTTTAAAAGGTTATTTTACTCTACTCCACTCAGCTGGAGGCCTTTGTGACCGGGTACTTAAAAAGAACGTATTACTGTGGCTTTTATTTGCTAGTTTTAGGAGCTCACCATTGGTATTCCACATTGCCTAACCTAAAATAATGTTTGAATACAAAGTTTAGAAGAAACTATTCTTGCAGAGTTTGGGCATTAGCGTAGCCTCTGCTGGTGACAGTGGTAACGAAGCATGAAAAAATAAATGTGAACAGCCATTAACAGAGCGCACAGAGCCCCAACCGGAGTATGAAGTGCATAGAAACCTTTGTAAAAGAATACAACTCTTAATGTGCTTGTGATGAGGGTGCACATTTTTAGCATTGTGAAAAGCGACACATTTAACCCATTTAAAATATTCTCTCCTTGACGGCGCATTGAGAAACTTTTCTGGTGAAACTTTGCTGAGAAACTTTTCAGGATCCGCTCTCTACTTGTTTGGAATGTTCATCCAGGATTTATTCATTACATGTTTCTATTGCTCAAAAATATAATAATTCCTTCTGTGATTAGGGGCGACTCTCCACAGATCTGAATTGTAATGTAGTGTCGTGCTGTAACCTGCTTGTCGTGATTTATAGTTTTAATCTATACCATGGAACAGTCTAGACAAAGCAATAACATTTCCTGGACCCTCCACTAGAAACATTACACAGTGCATCTTTAAAAATGCAATGCTTGTTTCTATGGTTATGTCATTGGTCTGGAATGTTCCACAGTGTGACATTAAACAGTGAGTGGGGTCGCCTCTCCACAGATCTGACTTGTAACTTGTTCTGGTTTGGTTTCCATGACGATAGAAATGTACTGTGAAACATTGCACACAAAGATATAACATTTCTATGGAAAAAAACGCTAAACTGTCCCTCCACCAGAAAAGTTACATAATAAACCTTTAATTTCATAGTCTCCATCCCTACAGTTTTCACTATGTGGGTTTCACGGTGTCAGCTTAACCAGATCTAGCACGAGACACAAGACGTTCCCGAATATGTGACACTCAATTCAGTCCAATACACGCCGCTGTGATCCCCCTTTTCTGCAAACGTGTCAACAGTGGAATATCAGCGGGCCGTATAAAAGACACATTGTGCATATATTTCCTTGTGCTTTATCACTGCTCGGGGCCCTCTCCTGTGCGCCTGTCTGTTTGTGTGCAATGCCCATGTGGAAGCTGACAGATTGCAGCGTCAAAGGCTTTTCATCATTCTCTTATCACTGACATTTCATGCGGCGCAGCTCCGTACGCAGCAGCAAAATATATCTACAATCGAATCGTATCTGGCCCCTTCACGCGCAACAGTCAACTCCAGCATAAGAGAAGCCTTAATGCAGCTTAAGTAGAGCCGCTCAGAGCTTCTAATGCCAGTCTATTTGTCCATTCTGATATTAGAGAATAAGGTTTGAAGGGCGCCCAGCTTAACATCAAGAGATGAGTTGTTCTCCATTCAAGAGTGGAGTTCAACACAAAGGGCAGATTTCCCTAAAGAACATCATCTTGACAACCCTGAGAAATCTTTTGAAGGATTTGTACAGGATTCAAAGCAGTTAGAGTACTTTTCCTCTGAGGACGTTATAATGGCGTTATAATAATAATAATGATGACGAAAGGAAAATAAATTTGTCGAAGTTATTTGGTTGAATACATTTCGCAGATCCCAGAACTGAAGAAGCAGCTTGGATGAGCTGCGAAACGTATTCAACCAAATAACTTTGTCCAGTTGACAAATTTATTTTCCTTTCGCCATGGATTCTACCTGGACGACTGAGGGATTTTTCACACAATAATAATAATGCATTTTATTTTTTGGCATATTTTAAGATTCTCAAGTTAAACAACAATAAAATCACAAAAAACAAGATAAGATAACAAGATGCCATCTGCTTATCTCCGTGGTGATGTTATTGCTTTGCCTGGGATGTTCCACACTATGGCATTAAAGCAATATATGTTGTATTTATTCAGTTATGAGGTTTTGTTTCTCAAAACTACTGCAAAAACATCTGAAATGTGACTGGGCGCACTTCTCCACAGATCTGACGGGTAAGTTGGTCTGGTGATGTGGCCTGCTTGTCTTTATGTCATACTGTTTAATATTCCAGGGAAAAAACAACATCTACATGGACTCAAGCAGGTTTTGGACTCTAAGTTACACAGTGCACCTTTAGGAATAAAATACCTGAGTGGATGGGGACATGTTTCATAGAAGGTAGAGTTTTTATGAGTT
>JACN01057031.1:0-34048 GCA_000787155.1 Scartelaos histophorus
TATATATATATAAAAAATAATAATAATTTTAATTCTGCTCCTTCTTAGAGTGGCACCCGACTGGCAGCTCATCCACTAATCCAGGTGAGGCACTGCAAGTCTTAGAAGTCCCTGCATTACTCTCAAAATGAAATGAATGTTTATTTTTTTCGGTGCTGTCAAATTTTCACCTTTGTTTTGACCACTGCAATTTATTTCCTGGCAGGTCAGGATCCTGGTGACATTTCGACCTTCAGCGAAAAATAATATAAAAACATTCGGCAAAGGAAAAACAACACGGGCAGACAGGGGAGCTCTGGGATACCACTGGCAGACAATAAGAGGCACAGGGCTCTGGATGGTCGGAATTCTCCTCCCAGCTGCAGCCCATGTCGGATCCCTATCCTGGATTCCTGAGCTGTCTGGAGCAGCCCTAAGGGGGTGTCCTGGCTGGCAGGGGTGCGTTGCGGGAGTCTGTCCTGTTTCTGTAAGCCCAGGCAGGAGGGCTGACATGAAGAGAGGCCCAGAAAGCTACATTTTTGACCCCCTCATGATCTCGGTGTCTCTGCTTCAGCGTCTGACCCCAGAGGTGAGGAAAGGAGCCTAAAGGTAACATAGACATAGATAAAGTAGTAGTTAATTGTAATCAAAGCTGAAGCAAAAAACGTCTACATGCTCAAATTATTCAAAAAGGTTAATCACAAAGACCTAACTTATTATCAGTATTTGTCCCCATCTTTGTTTGACCCATGCATTCCTCTCATGCCTCCATAGACCCATGCCAGGAGTAATTCCCAGCTCTGGCACTGTCTGACACCCAGCATCAGCCTCCAAAGGTCTCCTAAAGGGAGAGTTCAGCAAGGTTAAAGGGTTAGTGTGCTTTACTACTGCGCTAACCTTGATCACTAAAGTAATTATGAGGAGGGAGGGGCAGAGAACCCAGAACAGCCTGGAGCAGTGATGGTACGACAGACTGGAATAACGCTGTGGTTTGTATGTGATACGGGCGTGTTGTGCACATAGTTGCAGTTAGAACACAAACAACACCCAAACACAGCATGTACGTTACGTATGAAGTGAGTCAAACTGGCAACAGATAAATAAATTAAGTTGCGTAAGTTGCATTGTTGCAGGATTGTCAGCTTAATGTTCTTCGAAAGAATGTAGCGTCACCATTTCTGATTATTATTATTATTATCCTTATTATTATTATTAGTATTACATTTCCAATTAATTAGATCCATATATTTAATTAAGGATTATGGAAAACTCATTTGCTCATAGGGTTTAATAGTTGTGACAGTTAGCAAATTGTGATGGAGCTGAACTCTAGCACAGTGCTGTCTGAGGAAATTGCAAATCTCTGTGTTTAATTTAAACTATGCAGTTCCATGGCAGTTCCATATAGTCATCAGTACTGATTCTCCAACCAGGGTGTCTTAATCCACATCAGTTGGTCATTTAAAGTGGAGACTTTGACTGAGACCTCACAAAACTCAAACCGATATCCGCAAAGTAGATTGTCAATAACAAAAACGTTTGATACTTTTGTCAAAAACACTTTATACAACAGAATATAAATGTCAGCACATAATAGCAGTTTCTTAAATAATCCATGGGTTTCAGAGTGATGAAGAAATAACACAGTTACCACAGCAATTATCCATTCAAAATTAGTTTATGTATTTATTCTGTATTGATTAGTATCTGGTTATCATACTTTTGACAGGTTTATAGCAAAGGTATACAGAAAAAAAAGACAAACTCAAGTTATTTTAATAAGGAAAGAGAATAAAACATCTCAATTTGACTATTTTTGTTTCAACTCCTCACATAAATACATCCTTTCATTGATAACTGATTATACGCATGTTTGTAAGTTTTGGCAGTGTCGTTCTTAGTGGGACATGTTGCTTTATGCACTCGGAGCCTGTCACGCTACATGAGAGTCGACATTTCATATCATTTGTGTTCATCATCAGAGCTGCAAGTGTGGACCGTCCTGAAACCCCTGGAACCTCAGAGGGAGAGTTCATGTATTTTCAGAACCGGGTCGGAGGAGGGAGGGGGTCACACAATGGGGGCACTTTGTCCGATCTGCCGGGGATGCTCTGCGGTAGGCAAAACTCCTGCTTTGATCAGTGTGAGTATGTTCACCGGAGTGTGCCATGTCTGAAAACTGATCCACCCTCTGACATTTTCCTCCTTCAGGACTTATACCACTTGATAAACAAATCCAGTGTAATTATAATATAGATCAATAAACATATTACCAACTTGAACTTAATAACTTCTTAATACTTATAATTTGTGTAGTAGATGGGTTGGTAGACATGTGAACGCTTCGGTGCTTGTGTGTGTCTCAGACTGAACTAGTGTTTGTAGTTTTTGTGGTCCCCATGGCCCCGATGGGTGTGCTTACTTTAAAGGGCCCAGTGAACTGTGAGGACTTGAGACATGAGACTGTCCCGCCCATCTGGCCCCTAGACACGGGTTCAACCAGGAGAATGTGAGCCGAGAGCAGCGAGTGCGCTCCTCCAGCATCACTGGCATGTTTAAATAGAACTGTAGTGTACTATGATACTATGGTACTATGATACTATGATACTATGATACTATGGTACTATGATAGCCAGACTGACTCACTAGCCATGGGTTTCAGAATGATGAAAAATGTTGCATGTAGCTGAAACTCAAGGATACAACCTGATCTAGTTCAATTCAAGTAGTTTTTCCTAATTTTCCTTCCTAACTTCTGGAATAACTTTAAGTTTATTATGTATTTTATGCTCTTAATTCCTTCAGACCTTTGAAAATTAAAGTGAAAATGCGTAATGTGAATCAATATTGTTGTTTTTTTTTTTTTTACATCTGGTTAAATATAACAGGATGTAGTAGTAGATATGGCATATGTCCATTTTTACTATAGAACATTTTTTCCAGCTTTTGACAGACTTTATTTTTAGCAGAAGATGGACGACAGTATCCCAAGAGAAAAGCTGGAGTGAAGTGCGCCTCAGTGGAGTGTGGAGATCAGGTTATGATGTTTGCTATCTTAACACCAGCCTCTTTTCTCCTCTCTCCTGTTGTTTCTTCTCATCTTAGAGTCTCGACATCCAGACGGGGCCGGCGGCTCTATCTCCCCAGCTGCGATCACAGCTTAAGTTCAGAGAAAGAGAAAAATACTGCTGCTGTTGACTTTGTGATGCATTTCTCTACAATGCAACTCCACTAGTGTTCCTCCAAGACAGTTCCCATCACTCTGCTTTGTGGGCGGGATTTGGACTGAGGTCAATTTAATTTCTGGTTTATGTAGTGGTCATGGGTTATAAAAACAACAGGGGGGTTCTGCTATGGCCATAGTAGAAACAGACTTTCAAAGTAATATGGATTTTACATATCTTACATATAACAGATTTTGGCTCGTGGCACAGAAAATATTAGAACGTAACATAAATTAGCCTGACACAATGCTGAATGTAATTTTTTTACTAGTTGATAATAGCTTCCTCCAGTGAGCCCTCTGTCAGCAGTTGAATGCAGTTCACCATTTGCACTCGCTGCTTTTCTCCTGCGTAAAGAAGACACACCACAGCATCATCTTTATGGCCACAGAGCAGCAGTAAGTTGTGCTTGGGGTGAGGTCTGACGGATGTCAATTAAAGGGCATTTTAAATATTTAAACAACAAAGTTTGTGAGTTGTCCCCGGGGTGTCGTTATGTTAAGAGAAGGGGGTGTAAGTGCAGACTCAGCTCCCTGAGGAGCGGCGAATGCCAGGCACGCTGCGGTGATAGTCGGGAGGCATCACAGCTAAGGTTACAGTGAGAATTAAAGCTGACACTAAGAAGCGCTCCACACAATGACCTGCAGAAAACAGCACACAAAAGGGGCCATTTTGCAGCAGGACAAAGGGAGGTTAGTGGAGATACTTGAGCCAGTGCGGCCCAGTCAGCGTGTCTGTGGAAGGACGAATGACTGGGGCCGAGGGACCACCGCAGCTCAGTCAAAAGCACATTCCTGTTCAGCCATAATACTGCCAGAGATATATGACACACACACACACACACACACACACACACACAGAGGACAGGCTCACCGCGATCTGGCAGCAATTTGTAACACGTCAGCTTTGTCATACACACTACATGATGTCAAAAATGTGGTATGTTATATGCTGACTCAGGCGTCTCATCTGAAAACTGTATTTAACCTCTAGACCAGTGCAGAGCTTTTTATATGTGAAGAACATAACATGGACAAAACACCTCAGTGATGTAGGTTCTGCTCTTGTCTCCACCTTTTGAATCCTGGTGAATTCCACAGAAGTTTGCCCTATCTGCCTTCATGTGCTGTCACTGCAGGCCTCAGCTGCTTTCACCTCTGCTCTAATCCTCCACTTCATCTGAAAGTCCAGATGACAGCTCTGGCTCTCTCCCCTCCTTGTGGGTTTGGGTTTACGCACAAGTCTGCAGCATCCACCTGTTCAGGGGCCACAGGTATCAAAGAAGTCTCTACTTTGAATTGTGCAGAATGTCAGATCTGCTTTGACTTAAAGTAAGGAATGTCATTTCAACTCATGAAATAAACAAAGTCAGATCCATTACTACAGTATCTAACCTTATAATTAATCAAATGTATTCTCAATATGGAATCAGCTGCAAGTTCACATTGCGTACAGAGCAAGAACCATGCACTCAGACGGTCGAGACCATGCAGGAAACCAGGAGCTTATAAGTCCCCGGTCTGCACTGATTAACATGGATAACTCCAACCCTTAGAATGGCTGAGGATTCCTCTCTAATTGAATTACTGTCAGCCTCTTAGCTTCCAAATATTGTCATGAACTTATACCCTTTTCTTTTGCAACAAGCTGTTTGTAAGACTTCACTTTTCCCACTTAATTGTGATTGCATTATCTTTTTGTCTGTACTGTCTGCCATTCTAAAAACACTTAGTTAAAATGTCCAAGGCTGTAGAATTTGTCCACCTGCTTTGTCCATCTTTATTGTATTCTGTTTGATGAACGAGCCACTGAGGTGGACTGTAATGTATCGAGCAATAGTAGAACAAAGAGATGAAAGCTGGCTTATGTTAACTCCATATACTTTTGGTAAGGCCCTGATCTGAAATGAGGTGCAAAATACACGCTCTGAGACCCCCCAATTCATCCCCTAAAGGCAAAGCTAATGTAGAATCCATTTGGCTTGCACACAAACATCGGCCGGGACTAGCACTAAATACACAAAACATAATACTCACTTTGTGGATGTTAAGCAAAATGTGTTCTTGTAAAATGTTTCTTGACCCTTCAAATCACACCACCATGAATATTCTATTAAATATGCAGATCTCAAGTGTTCAAGTTGGACTCAGAAGAGGACAATTGAAGATTTATGGTGCCATTGACCCTGATTGCTTTGCTGCTTCCTCAAGAGAACCTGCCCATGGGTTGTGAGCCAAATGCTTTAAAATTTAAAGAGGTGATGAAGAAACTATCCAGAGAGGACAAAAACACATCAGTTCTGCCACAATAAGACTTTCCTCTTTCTTCTTTCATCCAATCGCCTTTTCTGTGTGCACCCATTGCCAGCCATTTAAACTGGGTCTCACATTCAGTCCCATATTTGGAACCTAAAAAAACCTGCTAAAAGAAACTCTGGGAAAGTCTCATAAAGCCCTTTATTTAAAATTCCCAATGCACTTTACATTTGTGTGTTATTATGCCATATGGGTGTATTCTGAAGCATAGTGTTCAAACGGATGGTTTTCTTGTTAAGTTGCTCTGGTGTTTTTAAGTTAAGTGTGATGGCATCATGTCTTCTTTCTTGAGGGATAAAATGTTTATTTTTTATTTATAGGTGGCAATGGAGATTGTTTGAAGACTGTAAAGAAGACAAAACAGAGCACAAAGGTTTGAGAATCATAATAAAAAGTTCCTAAAAAGTTCAATATTTTACCAAGAAACGGCATAGTTTCTACAAAGTGATTGCAAGAAGATGTAAATGTGAATTTGATTTTCCCACAAAAGAGAAAATAAACCAAACCCAACCCTAACGCGACCCCTAACCCTAAGAAAATGGGTGATTATTAGTATGCTAAAACATTTTAGTCTAATAAACTGACTGACAACTCATAATACACATTAGAACATAATGCCTCTAATATTTTTGAGAAATTTGATTATTTGCATATTGTTTAATAATTTGTATTCAAACCCATTTGTCTCCGGGGTTTATCTGACCTCCCTGTCAAAGTAAAAGGGTATCCAACTTCCTCCAAATGTCAGAATGACTCATAACTCTATTGTGGCCGATGTGCTGTGCCCTTTGTGGCTCGGATAAAGAAACACCTTTCTGAAAGTTGCACGGCTGACATACCTTCAGAGGAGCAAAACACCAAAACAAGAACTCCCTTATTCTCAGGGCAGCCGTCTGATTTGTCCACACTCACTGGTAAAGCGATAAAGTACAGTGACAATACCTCCAGAGTGCCTTATAACTGCTGTATATTGACCTTTTAAGCATTTGCTGACCACAGAAAGAAAATGTCTCAAGAGTGCAGGGGATGAGTTTCTGTGGCAGCTGCTCTGATTCACTGTCTGCTCCTTTAGGCTGACCTTCAATAGCAGCACCGTGGCTCCAGGCCTTGAAAATCTCCCCTCTGCTCTTCTCCTGGGACTGGCCCAAGCAGAGGGAACAGGAGTGGGGGGCTTCCTTGGGAGATCACAGGTGCTTATAAACAAAATGGCAATTTTCTTCTTCCATAATTCCATGTTACTGCGTTACCAGATCTTATCGTGGGGCCAGTATCTCATTCCTGAGGTTTTAGACGTTAATGAAAGATGCTTTGCCTGCAGCCACTGGGGGCTAAACCAACAAGCCTCAGATTCCACTTGGCCTTTGTTGGTGAGAGCCAGACACTGAGCTGGGGTCAGAGACAGCACAGCAGAGGCTGCAAATGTTGTGCCCTAAACAAAAGTAGGAGACTATAATATTATAGATTATGTTACACACATCTGTTTTTCAAATCAGAAGTGGACGGCTAATTTCCAGTCAGTTGAACTATTAACTTTGACACTTTTGTTTTCCCCAAATATTCCTTGTAGGAGAACATAATAACAGTGTTAAAATACTAAACTGTTCTACACTTAACTGAATAACACATTAGCATTGCCAATATACTATACAGTGTACTGTTTTATGTGGCCATAATCTTGTGGTATATTAGTTCATTTATTGCATGTTTTTACATACTTTTTTGCCACACCCCCTTATGATAAACTGGCCTTTACCATAGGGAGATATTGAATTACAGCCACTTAAGATCATTAAAAAGAGATCATATTAAATGTCACTTTGAGAAAAGGAAAGAGAAAGCGAGAAAGAAATAAAGAGGAGATTTGTTTGTCAGTCAGTTTGGACCCACTCAATCTCCTCAGCCCTGTGAAAGAGAAGAGAGAACGGCAAGGCTCAGCTTTCTGTAAATCTGCTGATGAAATGTTGACAAAACAGCCAATTTTCTGTAATTTCACTGCGGCCTTCTTTCATCAGCTTACTCACTCAGAACCCCTTCATTTCAAACAGCAGCTCAGGGCGACCTCTGACATGTATCTCATCATGATCCTGCTCTGCTTTGGCCTGGCAGAAAGACGTAACAGTTGTGGCTTTTAGGTCAGGTGGATGGCGCTTAAGACCTCTGCTTCATAAAGGCTATCTTTGTCTCTCTCTTGGGCCCCAGTAAAAAGGATAAGAAATGTAGTTAATAGCTCAGGAGTGGCCTAATCATCAGCTGCCATTACTGCTCCAATATCGGCGGAGATGACAGACTTATCAATAACAAAGGGCCCAGCTGAAGCCTCTGTGCGATCGGCCATTTTGATCTTTGCTCCACTAATCAGAGCTTTCATTTGAGCTAAGCACCGGGCAGCACACCTCTCATTCTCTTCATGCTGTGCCAGATATCACTCATCTTTACAAGCCACTCTGTATTCCCTCAGCAACCCCAGGCCACCATTTCCACAAATTGGCTTCATTTCTCAGTCAAACATATAACACATCCGAGAGCTCATTAATTGCACTGTGATGCCAAATCGTAGCCTTCATACAGTTTTGTCGGCACTTGATTTGGTTTGGAGCCCAGCTGGTTTTAAAATGAAATGTATGCAAATTGAGTAATTCTTGTGTGGCTGAAAAAACTTAAGGTTATTCTGATTAACAAGACGAAAGTTGAACAAATCTCAAAGAATGTGCCAGCACAGTTAAGCTAAAATACTTTATAATGGTTAAAAAGTTCATATGTAAAAAAGTAAATACACTGAAAATGTGCCTATAATTTGTGTATAGCAGAATAGTTGTAGTTACAGACAAAGTCGGTGTCCTTTCAAAGTAAATGTTACTTTCATGTACATCGAATACAGGTCAATTATAGCTATGTACCTCTGGGTGTTATTGATTCATCAACAAGTATAATCATTAACAAACAAACTGTCAATTAAAGTTCTTATCCAAAACTCCTTAAAAATGTGTAAAATCTGTGTCATGGTCTCCACTTTCTAGAAGACTTTAAGTTCATATTTGTCTTGTTCATTCTTCCATAGAGAGCCCCTGCATCAAGGAGTAACCTGAGCGGTCAAAAGGACTGCCCCGCACCTGGACGAGCTGGCCCTTTCATTTACAGTCATGGTGAGGATCAGCGTGGACTCACCCAGACACCTGCTATTTGGAAATATGTTCTCCATCAGTGAGCTATACACTATTTCTGGACAGGAGGACTGGGAGGGCATTGTTCTGCCCTGCACCCAAGGCCAAGGTATTCTGGGGCTCCTGGCGAACAGAGAACACAATGTGTTATTCATGTACAAAGTTTTAAATTTGGGTTTACAAATTCTCACATATATTTACAATTTAATCTCTCTCTTGAAAATGATACATTAAGTTTCAAGAGGCTAAAGGATTATTAATAATAGTAAGATAATCACAACTATGATAATACTCCACTTTAATTGTCTATGACACAAAATAGCTTTGCCCATTTTGTATTTTTCTGAAAATGTTATAAGCCTAATAAAATAAAATAACTTCTTAAATCCTTAGCACAAAATCATAAAATGGATTATGTATTTATTTTTATTTCAGTTAATACTTACAAGCTTACAATAGTTGATTTCCTTATATCCTGCATTTGACAGATGATATGAGCTCTGTGAACAAATCATTTTCTACATATACAGTCTTACACAAAGCCAATGGTTGGAGGATTCTGCAATGTCATATGGGATTAAACATATCAGAGGCCCAGGGCTGCACCACCTGGAGCCCCTATATGATCCCTACACCACCCCACTGCCGCCCCATTAGCTGAGCACCAAATCATTCATGGTCAGGCCAGTGACACTGAGCCAACAAAGCCCTATTTCAGGACAGATTACAACTCCAACAGGACAGCCTTTGATTATGCTGTGTTTCAAATGTTATCAATACCATGATCATTCCTGCGGATCAGCAAAACCATCTCTAATCACCATACTGACTCTGCCTTCAGCAGTGCATAAATCTCCTGAAATACAAAGAGGCAGATCCGAATTGCAGAGTGACTTGTTTAACAAGAACCACGTGCAATGACAAAGCGATTCTTTTCTCTGTACTGATCACCCACCTGCACACAGATTAGGTCAGATATTCACCTGGGCTGCCAGCCTGTCACTCACACAGACAAACACAGCTCACATTCTTCCATCTACATAAGACACAGGCCCTCAGCAGGTGGCAGCAGACTGAACATTATTGTTCTAGAGTAACAAATAAAAAGGATTAATTACAGGAAAATGTATGACGAGCCTGCTGTGAGGAAGCACCAAAAAGAAAAGAATCACATTTCTTTAAGCTATATGAGAACATATAAGAAGATCAAATGCTATTTAAATCTACATAGTAATAAATAATAAATTCTGAACGGAAAAAAAACATTGTAAACGTTGAATATTATTTGCCTGATTATTTAGGCCTATTCATTTCTCTTGATTATAAAATATTTAAATTAAACGTCGCTCTCACCAGTTTAGACTTTGGCTCCCCCATGTGGTCATTTTAAGTTAATTGTCAAATTGTTTGCTGCATTTAATTCGCTTCAGCCTTTATACAAATGTAAACGTGTATTATATATAAATGGCGTCACGTGTAGTAGTTTGACTTATTAGTGGTGGTGAGTGTGGGCCAGTATTTTCAGTGAGATAGAGAGACCACGTATGTTAAGATTTTATTTATATGTTTGTTTTTTCTTTCTTTCTTTCTTTCTTGTTCTTTCTTTTTTGTCTCTAAAGTGAAAACATTGCTTTAAATCGAAAAAAGTAGCCTAGCGCCAGTCTATGTTTTGAAAGACATGAAAAGTTGCAAAGCTGGTATGAACTTATCAGTCTGACAGGGAGTTGTCCAACTGTCCAAGCCAGATTTCTTTAGGTGTGCGCATGGTCCGTCGCGCGGTATATCGTACATTATGTCTTAGTACAACTGTGACATGAGCATGGGAGGGGCTGCTGCAAAACACCAGATAGAATGAATGCAAAGAGCCAAAAGAATACTTCCTGTTGATGCAAAAATTGCAGCAGCAGTTCTGTCTGACACATCTGGACTGGAGAGGGGGGGAGGCCTGGCGGCAGTGAGGCGATCTACTGAGGGGAATGGACTACGTTTAACGATAACTTACAAGACGGTAAAACCAATTTTGTGTCTTTCCTGTCTGTGATTAGGTTATTCTGTAAAATGTACAGTGAGGTTAGATGTGATGATAGCTGTTAAAACGATTAGCATACCACAGGCTACACCGAGCTTTCACGTTACAGCTTGGCGGTGCTAGCACTTAGCAATCCAGGGCAGCTAATGCTAAAGTTGAGAAGCAACGAAGCGTTTTCTTATGACAGGCGACACGGGGTCGCAAATCTGTCCGGAAACAGTGTCAGGACTTATTTCACAGAAACAAACGCTGTTTTATGCGTGTATTTGTCAAGATCTGCGTCAATAACATGAACCACTGCGCCTAAGCTCACTGCAGTACCTTGTCAGACGTAGCTGAGCACTTTCTCTTTTAAAACCTTGTTTTGTGCTAGCACAGGCTTTGTGAACGCTGTTTCGGCCCATAAACTACCGGTGTTTTAGTCTTTTAGTATCGCTCATTAACTAATAGTTTGCAGTAGCATTAATAAAGTGTGATGTTCGTTTTTTAAAACGTATGCTTTACTTTACCGTAGACGTCCCGCCCAGTTACTGTTATTCAGAGCAAACTCACCAGATTGCCATAAAGTTTTGAAGGCAACACAGATTTGTTCCTTGATGGATTTAGGCCAACTTCTCTTATTCCAAAGGTTTGTACAAGTTAAACGTATTGAGCAGTTGGCATAAAACTAATCGCAATTTGTAATATACCAGTGGGTGTTTTTTGCAACGTGCTTAAGATGCATTAAGAGTGTAAAGACTGTAACCTGGAAGTTTTGTGCTTTTGCAGGTTATTGTGGCACAGGGGGCAAAGTACAGGGACACAGCAGGTTACATAGTACACCTGAGTTGACTGGGGTCACCACCAGTGGCTCTGATCCATGGTTCAGTCACTGTCATTTTCAGGACAAGATATTTTTACTAACATTAAAATACAATACCTCATTCAAGGCCAACAGAATGACTTGTTTTGTAAAGAAAGTTTTAACTTCAGTATAAGCTTGGAGAGAGCAGAGCCAGAGCTAAAGTACCAGAACTGTAAATGGGTGCCAGTGATCATCTTTAATATATGCTATTTTTTATACATTCAATGAGATGAAACAAGTCTGATCATGCCTGCCCTATTAATCTGATTATAGAAAGTACATCCATGTCAGCACAGCTTATTTGATATCCTTGAACATGGTTTTGAGCTTTGATAAAATACTTGTTTCTACACATAGCCTACTGTGCAAGCCTAGTGGATACATAACATTTGCAACATTTGGAAGTTTCTCTAAACCACATGACCACAGACACAGAGGGCACAAGTTCATAGTTTGTTTACAGCGAATTATCTGACATTTTTTAAGTCCTTAATGTGAAATAAATATTCAAATTCAAATTCAGTTGGAATACAAATAAACATTCAGCAGTAGTAGTCTTCTGTGTTAGATTAAAGACCATAGGTTTTTTTCTGTTTCATGTGACAATGACAGTTGTCTCCATTTGAGAACAAAGGTTTATAGTTGAGTGAGTTATCGTTAACTCGTGAAACTTGTGCTACTTGACAAAAGAGATGCATTTGGCCCTCATTATACTGTGTAAATGCTTTAGAGTCTGCTGAGACTTTGGTGGCACAGGGAACCTTATTTTTACTATTTCATTTAAATACTTTTATTGCTAGAAAACGTCACCAATTACCTATTTTTTAACAATATGACTGGATGATGGAAGATAATACAGGAAGCAAAAAACATAATTTCTAAATATGTCATCTTATTTTTTAGGTCTTTTTAGACGATGGGGCATCACCATTAAACACTGATTTAAATCCTGTCACTGTACACTGCACACACCACAGACTGTCTATTTTTGTCTATGTTAAATTGTTCTTGCAACCATTGCTTGTTAAGCACTTCTCTCCGGGTTATGCCTGCCCTATAAGCTGTTTTCAAACCAGGACTCTGCTGATGTCAAAGAAAGTACACACAGTAGCTCGCTCACTTGTCATGCTTTTTAAATAGAAAATACCATTTAGTTCCCTTTTGTTCTAGAGCTGAACAAACTATAACTGTGATTGTCTGATGCGGGTTGAAATTAGGCTTGCTGTTAAAAGGTACAATATCTACATCTAATGACATATCCAAGGGCATTAACATTTGAGAGACGACCCATATAATATAAAACATAGAAACTGATACAGGATCAAATGCATTTTAGAACATGATTAGATTGCAGTCGGTGTATTGATTTGTCACCACCTACATTCTCCTAGACCTAGTAAGTTAGTCAACTGAAGATTCATTTTACACAGATGGATCAAGCATGTGACCTAAGGCAGTGTGCATCTCCACCACTGAGCATACATTCTTTGGACTCTCTTCAACTTGGCTCTTTTCCTCTGCCGTTGGCAGTCGTTGCTGATATGTTGGAGTTAAGAACGTACATAGTTTAAATACATGTCTTAGGAAAAAGTTTCTATACTTTACTACAATTTATTTTTATTTTCCTATTGACCGACAAAACTTAATTTGATCATGTTTGTTACTGGTAAACTGATGAAACACTAAAGTAACTATTCAGTGGTGCAAAAGATGATGTGGATTTACCCGTAACGGCCTATCTGATTGGAGGCTAGTACCCTCCAGGGTCCGCTATGGGCCCCTCAAAAGGGCTGTTACACTTCACTTAGGACAGGAGACACTTTTGTACTGTAATGATCTACTTCAAAGCAAACAGAGACATGTTTAATTGAAAGTGGGCAAGCAGGTTTGCAGTGATTTTCATTGTAAAATAAAGTACTACTGAGGGTAATGGTTCTGCCTCCTGGGGCTTGGGAGTGGTTTACGTTGGTGCAGAACACGTTTAGGTGATCAACTTCCAAACCAGATTTTCTTCTTCCTGTGCCAAAATGATGTATACACGCCTCTCTGTCTTTGTGTATGTAACGCCAGCACATTGTTACGTTTTTTGTTTCATTTTGAATTTTCATTGTTTGTTTCAGTGTGAAAAGTGTAATCATGAAGAACATTTTTTATTAAGCTTCCACTAAATGCCAATATAATTGTGTTTTTCTGAACTTGATGTATAGGTATGTGTTTTTTTATAAGATGCATATTCTCCTGTTTCAGTGTTTGGTGACACTATAACAAGCAAGATAAAAAGGAAAGATGTAATA
This sequence comes from Scartelaos histophorus, assembly GCA_000787155.1. Taxonomy (NCBI): domain Eukaryota; kingdom Metazoa; phylum Chordata; class Actinopteri; order Gobiiformes; family Gobiidae; genus Scartelaos; species Scartelaos histophorus. The sequence goes on from JACN01057031.1 coordinate 13,847, forward strand.
TATGTGATTTGTATAATATTCTCGATGAGAATATATACGTACATCTCATCTCCTGACTGTGCCAAGTAAGTGTATCTGTACATTATGTTTACTAACTTAGTCTTTTTTCTTCCCAGGCTTCAAACTGGAGAAATATCTTGAAGAAATGGACGACGGCAGCTACATCGAGTTTGATGTGCCGGAGTTCAGCAACACCGTTCTGAGCCAGCTCAACGAGCTGCGGCTGCAGGGCAAGCTGTGTGACATTATCGTCCACATCCAGGGCCAGCCCTTCCGCGCCCACAAGGCCGTGCTGGCCGCCAGCTCGCCGTACTTCCGGGACCACTCTGCTCTCAGCACCATGAGCGGCCTCTCTATCTCGGTCATCAAAAGTCCTGAGGTGTTTGAGCAGCTCCTGGCCTTCTGCTACACAGGCCATATGTCCCTGCAGCTCAAAGATATCATCAGCTTCCTCACTGCTGCCAGTTTTCTGCAGATGCAAGCCATAATAGACAAATGCACCCAAATACTGGAGAGCATCCACTCCAAGATCAGCCTCCCTGTGGGCAGTCCAGAGAAAGAGGAGAGTGGCCACAACGGGGTCAGTGATAGTGACCTCTTTATAAACCCCACCCAGATCTCCCCCCCTTACTACTCTCGCCAGTCTCAGGCAGCGCATGAGTCACGCATAGAGCTGGCAGCCAAAGCCCTGAGCCGAGGGCGGCAGCCGCTGGAGGAGGGTCAGTCGGACCGGGGCAGCAGTGACAGTGTATCAGAGCATGATGCACCCATAGAGGGCGACACGGAGCAGGTGGAGCTGATCGGGAAGGATGGGCAGGTGACAGATGTGCACGTCAAAGTGGAGAGGACGGAGCGGCCCACGTATTCCGACAGTTCGTCTGCAGGAGATGATGGCTACCACACAGAGCTGGTGGATGGGGAGCAGGTGTTAGCTGTTAGTGTGGGCTCTTATGGACCTGTGCTGCAGCCTGCTGCCTACTCGTACTCAGGGCTGTCCTCCCCGTGCTTTGTGAGCCTCAGCAGCACCAGTCCATCTCGCTCCTTGCTCAGTGGGTTCAGAGGAGGCCGAGCGCGGGGCAAGCGCCCTGTGGCCCTGCAGCCCTCTGTGCTGAGTCAGATCAGGCCAGCATCAGAGGATAGTGAGGCCACTCTGGGAGCTGTCACTTTAGAGAACGACGTAAGAGAGAGAAGCCGTCCCACCCAGTGGTACCCCTATAATGAGAGACTCATTTGCATCTACTGTGGTAAAACGTTCAACCAGAAGGGCAGTCTGGACCGCCACATGCGCCTGCACATGGGAATCACCCCATTTGTTTGTAAATTCTGTGGCAAGAAGTACACAAGAAAAGACCAGCTGGAGTACCACATCCGCGGCCACACAGACAACAAGCCTTTTCACTGTCAGATCTGTGGGAAGTGTTTCCCTTTTCAGGGCACCCTCAACCAGCACCTGAGGAAGAAGCACATGGGCGCGTCGGAGAGTAACCACCTGGACTCTCCAGAGAGGAGCGAGATGGGCGTCAGGCCCTGTGACCCCTCCCACACCCCTGAGGCCTTTGAGTCGCACTACGCTGAGGAGGCTCCAGCAGACGACATGGAGGAGAGCTCCAAGTGCAGTCCAGAAGAGTCCCATGCCTCCAGATGTGACTTCTGAGGCCTGCTTCAGCTTCAGGAAGCTTTAGAAATATTCCTCTTTTGGAATCTGCCCCTCCCTGAGGGCTCAGGCAGTTTTGTGAATGGGTGCTTTATAGAATTCAGATTCTTTCAAGCAAAGGGAGTAACAAGTTAATATTTTTGAAAAGGCCTCAATAATCAAGGTCCTCATATTGATTGATCTTTTTATCTTTCCATATTTTCTAAAACATATTTACAGAGTTATATCTAGGCATGTTGCAATAATTGATAATGTGAAAGCTCTGGTAAGATGCTTGTCATATCACCTTTTTACCTGACCTGTTTTTGCACATGTGACCAGTGGGGGTCACTAACTCACAAGGAATGATTTTCTGCCAGTGCAAAGCTTCGTGTGAATATCCGCTCAATACCTCATGAATCAACTACATACTCATAACAGACAGTATTTAAACTACACTCACACAGGTTCTACCTCATAGCCCAGAACCTACAGGCACAAATCTGTTCACTTTTGTTCCGTTAGCCTCTCTTTGTACAGTTGTCTTGCCAAACCCTGTAATATTCAGCCAACACAAAGCCTTGAAACTTAGGAGAAATATTCCTTGCTGATTGTATGATTTTTTTTTTTATGTTGCTCAGCCAGGTTAAGAGTAGATTAAGAAGGTGCTATGCTACGAGTGCATTTAAATAGACAGCTTAAAAGCGCATTTGCTTTTTTGAAAAAGTATAGCAGCATAGGCTCAGAAGAATGTACAGAGTTGCTGTTTTCCGTGCAGAACACACAGGCTGTTCTCATTCATCACTACTGCAGTTTGTCAGTTGGCTAGAGCTTGGCCCAGCAAAGTGCCGTTATCTGTAATGGGTACATATAGTCCATGCAGAAGACTCCATTCTTTTGAGGGTTCTATTCTCTACAGCTGTATGTCATGTTTTTTAGTCCTGAATTAGGAGACATAGGTTCAGGTTCATTCAGATGTTACTATTTCACTTTCTGAATTCTGGATTCCTTTCAATTTCTGACATGGTTTTTGTTTTTGTTTTGTTTTTTTTCCATCTAAACATGAATATTGCTTTTGTGATTATTACTAGTCTCTTATACAGACTTAAATTCAGTGTAGTTAAGACCCACAGTCTAAGTCTGTTTCGGAACAGCAACAATATTTTGCTCTTAATAATATGCAAATAGTGTGAACAAGGAATTTCAGCCATTTGAAATATTTTTGCTTCCATTTTTAAAAATGCTACCTTAGGTTTGTCTTGAATGCCCTTCCTTTACCTGAGATTTATGCTCATGTTTGTATCATTGTTTGTGCAAAAGCCCAAACACAAAGCTGCGACAAATGATAACATAGGTGTTGGCGAGCTCGTGATCCAAAGGACTGATGCACTTTGCAGCATTAGTTATGAGGAGGAGAATAGTTTTAGTGATTACATTTTCTGTTGGTGATGTGATGTCTGAGATCTCAATGCAGCAGTCCATCTGCTGTAATATGAGCAGACTCTCAGTATAGAGCATTATGAAATGGTCAGCTCTTCAAATTGACCTCACTAAACTCAAACATTTATGTTTTGTTCCTTTGGAAGTGATGGTCAGAAACTAGTACAAAATCATTTTACATTCATGATCTCACTACTTTATCTATTTAGTGTGATTGTTACAAGGCACTTAAACCTAGTTGCAGAGTTTGTCTTGGGTAGTTTCCTTTTCTGTCTTCTCACAGGTGTGTTGCCTTTGTATAGGCCTCTATCCTAAACATCAAATTAAGAGCCTTATGGCCAGTGCTGAATCAGTTTTGTTGATTTCATTTGACTTTTGTACTTAACATTTCTATTTTTGCGGTTGTGGAAGAAATTTAGTTTTGATGCTTTTCTTCTTTTGTTATATTTGCAGTAAATTTATCACTGAATGTGCAGCCAATGGCTTCACCCAGGAAACCAAATGTATATGGATCTTGTTGCAAGTGTAGCTAGCTTTTCATTACTTTTCATACCTTCTACAAAAACCCCAACTCCTGAGCTACACAGTACTTTTACACATGTATATCATGTGAGTTCCATAACTCTGTCAGTTATGGGCTTGCATTTTCAAATCCCAAATTCTGCTCATGATGATTCCTGCCCCCATGTATAAAGACAAAAATGTGCACCTAGCAATGTTCTTAGTTTTTACAAATTGATCAGTGTGCCAAAAGTTCTCACCAAAGAATGAGGGGAGAAATATCCTCAACTGTATTTGCATCATTTGATGCATCAGAAGAATGAGATTAATGTTAGCAAAAGGAATGTATGTTTGGCTAAAAACAATCAACTTTATAAAATAAAAGTTCCCCAGCCATTGGGCTTCAGTCACCAGTTAAACCATAAGTAAGCCATAAAATGTAATGTAGGAAGTGTGCAATATGTATTTTAAAAACATCAGACAAAAATTACACAGAAGTGGCATCTTACACTTAGTGCCTTGCCACAAGCTTTATTATGGCACTTACATGGTTTGCCATGGTGTGTCATTCCTTTTGAAATTGTTGATTTGAGATGATGAGAAAACAAACATAGTATTGTTTGTTGTGATATAAAACAAAGTCATTTTTATGATTTTCATCTCACGCCCATTTAATTTTGTAGATTTTTTTGCAGAGTGACAGATCTAAATTTATGATGAAAGGGTTTGATAGTAGATCAGACGAGGCAGACCTATTTCCCCAGCTGTTTGCTGTTGGACTACTGTATCCTCTTGAAGACAATCTTAGTAGTGTACTGTAGATTTAAACCTGTGAGTTGAGGAAGACGATGCATGACAAACTGACTAATTTTCCTTGGTACAAAGAAATAGCTGCCCTAGAAGTCCTAGAATAGAATGCTGGATGCTAACATAATTTTTCATACTGTTGACAAGTTGCACATTTCAACAACATTGTACAAAATTGCCTTTGTTTTTTTTTTTAATCAATACCATTGATTGTGCACTTATTATTATTTTGATTTTATTTTTTAAAATACTGTTTGATGCCGTTGAGAAGGCGCATTCTTGGCTTTTTATTCTCCCTAATTGCCTCTATCACTTTTTTAGAGACCTTTACATTAAACGGTTCTAGACTAGTCAGGTGGATGAAATCACACAAATTTACTGTATTTTCCTTAAGGGGGATTGTTGATGCTTTTTTGTGAACTATAGTTACTTATATCACATATAGTTGCTACTTAATGTAAAGCTGAAATACAATCTTGGTTACACTCTTCTGACGTGAACGGGCGGTGCTTAATGGGCCACAAGTAATCAAAAAGTGTTTACAAAGGAAGGCTGTCAGACTACTTTTGACATAGCAGCTCGTCCTATTCCTTTTTATACCCGAACTTCAGGTAGTTTACGAACACTGATACAGGCTTACAAATAATCTCAAGTCTTCCATAGATTTTCTGTCAATTTCTGTCCACTGTGTATTGAAAAAAGCAATAACATTTGTAGAAAAATATGTATTTGGATTTTCAAGCGTCGTAAAATATTGGCGTGTCAATCAAAAATTCAGGGAGCTGAAGTAGGACAATTTGATGTGGATTACGTTTAGTTTATGAAACTTTGGACAGGTTGACTTCTTTTAGATAAGAATCTTGGTTTCTTACCAAAAACAGTATGTTAATGTTTGCTGACTTCCAGAAGGCCAATTTGAGTAACTATGGTAGTCATTGAACTGCAGCGCAAGAGCTTATCGTGTTAACTCCACGTTCAGAGTTGCACCTCCAGCTGTGTCAAGTAATGAAAGGGATTTTGGGCTGTTTAGCCACTGTACGGAGTGGGCTAACTATTGTTGTGCTTACTGTACATTCTTTGATCTCCACGGGCCTCCTTTGACTGAAATGCTGAGTTTTGAGGATCACGAAGGACAACTGGAAAAATGCAGGTCCTCCTAATTCTCAAACCTGGCATTATAGCAGCTCTCATATCTATTTGGTGAAAAGCAAAAACAACTTAGTACTCAGGGTATATATAGTGTTAAAAGTGGTCTCATTGGATACACAGCATATCTTCTGTCCGTAGTACAATTGTGCACTTCTTCAGGTCGGGGAAACAATCCTCACTCAGTGGTTCCCAAACACTCTGCCTCAAGGTTTCAATGAGTCCATGTTTTCCACAGAGCTGGAGCCCAAGGGCCGCTGGAGGTCAGGAATGAAAAGCATGACGCCACATTAGCCCCACTCCAGTTTAGTCCACTCTACACACAACCTCACAATCCAACTGTGAACCTCATAACTCTACTGTTTTGTACAACTATGAAGTAAATGAAGCTAGCTAGAGCTTAAGTTGTATCTATTGCCATTTATGAATTTATTTTATAGCATGAATTAAAAAATATATTTATTCAAATTATATATTTTACTCATAATCATTCTGTGCTGCTTTGTTTTTTTCTTAAGCTTGTAAATTGCTTTTTTATCAAGCATTATAAAATGTCAATAGACAAATGCGCTTGTTTGTAAAATAAAGATGCTGATTTGGCTCTTACTTGTCTCTTGTATTTCTTTGATTGTTGGCAAAGCTACATACCTCCTTTTGAAATGATTATGTTATAAAAAGTATGACTTGCCCATGCATAGAACTGTCACCTTCAAATCTGAATGCATTTTATAGGAAATGAAAACTTATTGAATCTTTAAAAAGGGCTCTGACTCATTGTTCCGTAACATTATTTATCATTTTGTTAAAAAATGGCCATTCTTTCAGACATAGTGCGATTATTGTTTGGGATTCTCATTCATACTTTTCTCCAGTGACGAAACTTAGGTCATTGTTGATTTTCTACTGAGTTGTACAATAAATCCATGGAGAAAACCTCTGGTCTTTTCCCACTATGATCCACAAGAGGGCGCTGTGTATCCACTGATGCGCACGCCTGTTGATTGTCTTCAGAAGCTCTTCTTTTTTCCTTGCTAAAAATGTTTTCCGCAACCAGATGAACTGCAGTTTTTTTAGCCTGATATATAAATGATTCTCATCTTGTTATTTAGCCTTTCTAGTCACGTAATGTTATGAACCCAAAGGATCCGCTTTCCTTTTACTGAGAGAGTCTGATCTGCGGCCCCCAAGAAAACTCAAGGTCAGATTAAAATTAGGCTTTTGTCTTTCCTGACCTAGAATAGATGATGAGATATATCTATCCTTTTACGACCCCACACTGGCACAACATGTTCTTCCTTCCACCATGGGCCGCTTATTAAAACTATGAATCTATAATAAGAATTTAATACGATTTAGAATAACATTTTATTGTAGTTCTATGATTAAAACACATGCAAAGCTGAGCAAGGGCCCCAGCCTGTGGTCAATGCACCAGAGGGCAACGCTCTCCCTAAATTCTTAATATGATATGCATGTGAAAATATGGAAAGACTAAACACACAACCCTTTGGTATTCATCACCAATGAAGTCAAAATCAAGTAGCTTCAGTCACCAAAATGTCATTATTTTAAACCAGTGATAGTTTCTATGAGCAACTGACAATTCACAAATGGAATAAATAGAAACATTATCAGTATTCTTAATAATATGTGCACTTTCTCAACAAAGCCCTGGTCGGAGGAATCCTGCTCTGTGATGAGGAATTCCACCTGAAGGTTCTGATTTGCTGCACCAACAGGGGGCGTCCAGGAGCCAAAGGAGACCAACAAGTGGGTCCCAACATCCAGGACTCCTCAAACCCAGAGGACAGAAGTCTGGTCCAGGGACATACAGCCCTGCAGGACAGTGCTCTGGTCAGGACGCTTAAGACTCAGGAGAGGATTGGCAAAGAAAAGGACTTGGAGAGACACTTCCAGCTCAAATAAGAGTTGGCCAACACCAGTAAAGCCCAGGAGAAGATGAAAGAAAAACTTAAAGCACCTATGGACACTCAAACAACCACTTGTATTGATGTTGGTGGAGATATAACCAACAAAGAAAACTAGAAACATGAAGGTGCAGGAGCTGTTCTCTAAACTCTTCTCAGCACATGAGGAGCTGCGAAGGTCAAAGTGGCCGTAGTGGACGAGCAGATGATAAAACATCTCCAACCATTACCTGTTACACTAAAAATGTGAAGTAATATTATTATTTTTATTGATTTTTTCACATTGATTAATTCACACATCAGACACATACCACACTTTGCTTGATTTTTATGGAGAAATGGGTAGAGTGGAATATAATATATGATCTAAAGAAATCTGAAGACTGAAATGGCAACGTGAGCATTTGTTTTTTCCCCTCACAACTCTGATTTATCACCTGTTGGAATCAAATGTCATGCTTAAGCCGTTTCATAAAAGAGGTGGTTAAATTTGATACATGCACACCTGGATTATAGTTTCAGTTTCAAGCCTTTAAGACAGAACAAAATATTGCCTATTGAGTATAGACTAGAGTCATTCAGATAAGTGCGTTTACCCATTGACAGGGCCTCCATTCATGTCGAGTCATTGAGGTTATAGTGTTGTTGCAGAAAAACCAAACAGACCGAGCTTATATGCATCATGTGAGCACCCAGATCATAGTTTGAGGGTTGCCATGTTGCTGTTAATTATTCAGGAACATCCAATCCAATCCATTTTATTTCTATAGCACATTTCATAAACAACAGTTTCCAAAGTGCTGCACAAATACAGACTAAAAGCAACAATAATAATATAATAGTAAAATAAACACTCATTAAACACAGATTAGTCCTAAAACAATAAACCAGTAAAATCAAATAAGAGCAAAGCCATAAGATAACAATAAATAAATAAAAACCCATAAAATATAATAAAAAAAATAAAAAAATAAAAGACACAGAGGACCACACAACTCATGCGGTGTTAAAAGCCACAGAATAAAAGTGAGTCTTAAGACGAGACTTAAAACACTCGACTGTGGGGCTGAGATGTACTGTGGGGCCAGTCCATTCAAGGCTTTTAAAAACAAACAATAAAATCTTAAAATCAATTCTAAAATTAACAGGAAGCCAGTGCAAAGATGCAAGGATCGGGGTGATGTGCTCCTCTTCTTTTGGTTCTTGTTGAAAGTCGTGCCGCAGAAATCTGGACTAACTGTAGTCGGTAAAGTGCGTTTTGTGAAATGCCAGAATAAAGTGCATTACAGTAGTTCAGGCGTGCGCAGAAATCGACTAACTGTAGTCGGTAAAGTGCGTTTTGTGAAATGCCAGAATAAAGTGCATTACAGTAGTTCAGGCGTGATGAGATAAAAGCGTGCACGGCTTGTTCAAAAAGGTTTGACTTTGGATAAAAGCCTCAGATGATAAAAACTTGATTATAAAACGCCATTGATCTGCTTGTCAAATTTAAAATCAGTGTCTAAGGTGACGCTGAGGTTGGTGACTGTGGGACGCACATAACATGTTGTATTTGTCCCTCCTTTATTGCACTTGAGCTGCAAAATGTCTCAACACAAATCTGTCTCTGCCTGTAATTGAGACTCAGGCTGTAAAACTGTTGAAATAACACAATTGCTTGCCAAATGTGACCTGTGTCCACTATTTTATTAGTAGAACTAGAGGAATAAAATGATTATGCTGTGACCTGAGAGGACATGCGAGGCCTTCTGGGTGTGGGACATGTGTCTTGGCTTTGGACATGACTTCTGGGACTTTTTTAACACTTATTGCCATTGTTCTCAGTGTAAATGCTTATGTACTTTGGTAATTTATTCAAGGTCACATAAGGAAGAGTGCAATAGGCCTATGATAAAAAACAAGTTGCCTCCTTCAGGTCAAGCTACCAGGTCCTTCATTAATAGTTTGACTGAGGCATTTAAGTGCCGCTACACTTGGGTAGACACAATAATAGCTTAGAAAATAAAATTCCTAAGTGCTGTGGAAAATGGCCCCTGTCCGTTCGTAATAGGTTTCCTGTAAGTTCCCTGCAGAGGACCTTTAAAAGTGCTCGTGGCATGTGGCTCTGAAGTTATAAGCAAAGTGCACATCTCCCCTTGTGGAAAGTCACACAGCGGCGGAGAGTTTGGAAAAACAGAAATTCAACAGTTTCACTAAATAAGTCATAAACAATCAAGTAATTTTCCCCCTAAGAGGACCACATTATTATATACTTCTATTTTGAGCGCATTATAATTAATCCCATATGCATCACAACAAACTTAGAGCCAGATTGGAAAATAGTTTGAAATGACTTGGAGTGGAATGACTTGAAAGATCTTATTTGTGCCTAGAATTAAACATGAATATACAGTAATGCAACAAGTATGGAGAAGTTTGACAGTGACGATTGTACAAACTTAAATAAAGACAACATGGATTACCTGAAGTACACTTACAGAAGTCAAATTTTCAGTCATCAACTGTCTTTAAACTTGCCAATTGGGAGTGTGTCTGAAATTTTCTGTAATAGCACACTCCTTGCAGCTTCTAACCTTGGCTGACAATGATTAAATCAAGCATAGGAAAGTTCAAATGGGTCTATTTAAAGTACAAGGACGTGGATTTGTACAGATGTGAAGCTTCAGGTTTGACGTCTCAACTCGGTGCGGTTCATTTTGTGCTGCGTGAGCTTTTTTTTTGTCAGCCTCTGTTTTTTCCATGTTGGTTTGAGGAGCCGGGACTACACACATGACCACCCTTACTGAAGGTTTTCCGTCTACAGATGCTTGTGGTATACTATCCAGTCTGTGTTTATGGAGACTGCTAAACCGTCCCCCCTGTCAGGTTAACTGACAATAACTTATTATAACTGGAAAGATGTATCAGTTTAAAGGTGCGAGCTCCAACATCTGCTTGTCTCTATGGGGATGTCAGGATTTTGTTCAGCAGTTTGGCATTAAAAACCCTCCCAGCCGAACTAGTAACTTTATACGCACTGTGGCGATTCATCACTTTCTTTGTCTGACTCTCAAACCACAATACATGTTTTAGCTTTCCTATATTATTTTCCTAACACATTGGCTCATTCGTCATAGTGTTGCAGCTAATGAGCCGCTGGTTTGTATAACTCCTCATCTGAGAGTCTCCAGTGACATCTCAAGCTGTCATTATTTCAGGTTGTTGTAAATGTGTCAGTGCTTCCCTAACTTCAGACTTGTTGACAGAATGTGACATTTACTGATTCTCTTCTCATTGCAGCGTTACACATTTTGCTATTTTCCAGCTGAGTGTTGCAAATCTCATCGACACGTACTGAAGCTGCTCAGAAGAAGGACTGGGGAATGCATTAGTTTTACAGACATGTCGCCTTTCAGGGGGGTGCAAAGTCTATACAGCAGGTGACTCATTGTTACCTTATATTATTTGGAGTAAAAGTTTTGTCTTATCTTCTAGTATTTCTCTGAATGAAAAATAGAAAAAGGCAGGAGGCACAAGCTGTTTTTATTATAAGATGTTTATTACATTATAATACAAAGTCCTATGTACAAACGCAAAAACTAAATTTATACAGTAAATACAGTGCTTGATATACACAAGCAAATACCTTTGAAAAATACTAACCATGTCTTTGGCAAGAGTCTCTTGGTTTATCTACCACATTTGTTTCTTGAGACATTTTGATAAGTTGTATGTGGTGCTGTTTGAAGGAGCCTTTGTGGCATCCAGATTGTTCTTGCATTTGACATATTTAAGCTGTAAAGAAATCACTGGATATGTCTCCTGTGTCTTATCTACTGGATTTTAAAAATATTCTCAGCCTTTAAGTGACCTGAATACCAGTTTAATGAATGCAAAATTAAAATAAAAATACAGTAAACTGAGACATAATGTTGTAGAGGGTTGTTTTAATATTGCACTTTTAAAAATAGGTTTATGAGCTACTGAAGCCTGGCCGTAGAAGAGTCTCTGGCAGCTCTAATGGAAGGTGTTGGGGTTTGGTCGGACCATCATGGTGACTTTCTTCAGTGAATAGGCTCCGCCCCTGAATTCAGCCCAATAGACTCCGTCCTGGTAGCGGCTGCGGTAGTGTCCTCCTCTGTACCACACTCCATTGAGATTTGAATGGGCACAAGAGTTGTACCACCAGCCTCCCTTCTGATAATGGGCACAGTTTCCTAAAAAAACACCAAAAATAGGCCTTGAAAGAGCCACTCAAAATATGAATCTTGCAATCTTTATATAATTATTTTGCATTTAAAGCCATATCATATAGAAATGTGGATTTGTCTGCAGTTTATAACGAGTGCAGACGTCTAATCTTACCTGTATATGCGTCGTGGTCTCTGTCCAGTGTGGTGAACTGCTTCCCGTTGTGCCAGGTCAGAGAGTCCCCTGCATTTCCATGATAACGGCCGATGCGGAGCTTGTAGAAGTCGGCCTCATTTTCCACCCTGAAGCTGGCGTACTCGGCGAACACCTTCCTCCCAGACCAGTCCTCCAGAGTCACCAGGAGCTTGTAGTTGCCCTGGTTTGTGAGCCAGTAGATGTTCTCCAGACCCAGCCAGTACTCGCTGTCTATGTTGCCAAAGCCTTGCTATAAAACATACAGAAAAACCAACATAACTAAAGATTATACAAACATTAGTACAAAATAAACATTGCTGATTAATGTGTTTTCATTTTTATTTTCATTAATTTTTATTGTCAATTTAGTTTTTTGGTGCTGTGCGTTATTGGATAGACATAAAAAACATCTCATGAGTCTAAACCCAGCAGATTAAAGCCACTGACAAATTTCCATCCATTGTCTTTGTGCAGTGGATTCATATGAAAAGTGTCTTCGTGTTGTCTAAAGCTACATCCCTTTGTACATGGACACCTATTTAAACAAATTATTACACAATATTTCATTGAAAATTCCATAGAAAATTCTCACTAAATTACTCATCTGGCTCTGTCTACTACACTTATCTTTCCACACTTTCCTATTATTGCTTTATCTAGTGTGGACCAAATGTATTATTACAAAAATCTGCAGACAGATATATTCTAGTTTAAACATGCATAATCCTGTCCACCAAAACTTGGGACTATTCACAGTTCAACTCAGTAACTGTATCATCTAACCTTTTATTGATCTTCTTTGCTGCACCTAATTTCAACTAAATATGGACTAAAACACAAACTCGGATGGGCCGTTCATAAACCAGGACAAGAACAGGATCAAGTCAAATTTACATCAAGACTAAACCGGATACAAACCAAGACTAAGCCAGTTGTGTGAACGCGCCCTTTGAAGCAGTCCTTTCAAAACATATTTATTTCTATAATACCAATAAAACAGGTGAGCCCATGAGGTGTGAGCGTTTGAATTAGTGGTTCACAGACTTGTGGTTGTGACTTAGAGCAGGTTCTACAGCAGGCACATTCAACAGGTCAACAGTCACCAATTCACTACAGTTTAACTCTGGCTTATGTCAAAACAACATTTATAAGCCCCCCCAGTGCCTGCACACTTTGAGCTGCATGAACTCCCCCAGTGCCTCCACACTTTGAGCTGCTGAATGCTGCTCCACTCACACACCTTGTATGTTTCCCAGTTCCTGAAGAAGTTGACAGAACCATCTGAGCGCCTCTGAATGACCGTCCAGCCGCCGGGGTCATGGCGCTGGTCACACCACACCTGCATCAGCTTGTTACTGCCCTCGGGCTTCACCAGATACATGCCGCTGTTGGTTTGGCCGTCCTCCAGCGCCTCTAGGCAGTCTTTAAAGGGTCCTAAGGATGAAGAGGACAACAGGGTAAGTCAAACTCTCATAAGCAAATCAAGTTGTGAAAAACACATTTCACGTACTACAATGTACAGTCTCATTTTTAGGAAGGCCTCTTAAATCCTCTTAGCAGCAGAATTGACTTTGGCTACAGTTCTCACAAGGGGAAATGTTTGTGCAGCCAAAAACAACACAGGCACCAGGGAAAAAGGAATTCTGACGACTGTTCAAGGAAACAGAAGCTATACGTAACTCAGGCAATTGATAATCAATTTGACATTGGTTTGATTTGTGTACTTTGGATAAGAAGCCATGACCCAGTAAAACTGCATCACAAACAAAAGCAGTCACAAGCAGCAATGCAGAGCAGCAATGCAAGCATGGTGCCAGTAACAAATCTGCAGAAACTAGGCTGGATGCTGTAATAGAATACAGATCACACCTATATATTGTAGCTATAAGCATTGTTTGTTCTTCCCTGATGCCCCTTTAGCAGCCGGAATGTCTTTGTGGAGGGGATACGAGGTGGAGAGCTGCCCTGCCCTATCCTGTGTTCTGCCTGATAAATTCTGGTGGAACATTTGACTGATCTCAACCCGGTGCAGATGGAACAAATGACATCACCAACTCACTGACGCTATCTCGCTCACCATTTTTTTCCTTTCAGCCATAATGTCTTTCAGTTCTCCTTTCAGTTTACCTTTCTCTCTATGTTGTAGTGTATCAGTTCTTTTTTATTTAATCAAGAAATAATTATCCTTTATTCAAACCATCTACAAAGAGATCACTTTTCTTATACACTTGGCAGAAAATGCCAAACAGTAGCATTAAGTATGACTGGAAAAGGTCTGGTAATGCTTTCCACTATTGAGTTCCATCAGCAGTGTTTTAATGAAGGGGAACTGTAATGCAGTAATGCAGCGTACTCCATTTGTGGCTTTTGATATAGTACTCTTTATCATCTGCCAGCATGTTTGAAGGTCCATTTAGGAGCAAGTATTCACCTTTCAGATCTGCTTTCTATTATGGCAGTATGCAGAGGGCAAGTCAGTGCCACTCTGTAGAGGTACAACTCCCAGTTCACTTACCTGAAGGCTTGTTGGTTGTTGTGGGGCCTTGAGTTCCTGTGGGCATTGTGGGCAGAGGAGACAGGGACTTCTGGTCACTCTGGATCTCATTGGTGATCTGGTTGTTGAGGCGTGGTGCCACTGGGGACTTGTTCAGTGGGGGTGACACTGGTGGGGGCTGTGGGCGTGGTTGTGGCCGGGGCTGAGGGACAGGGACCTGTCGTGGGGGTGGGCGAGTTTGACACTGCTCTTCTAGCAGAGCGATGAGAACTGATTGGTTTGTGGCCAGTGAGGCTAAGTGAAGGTATTTGTGCTCCAGGTCTTTGTATCGGCTGGTGAGCATCTGCATCTCGGAGGTCTGGTTCAGGATCTTGTTCTCCATCTGGGCCAGCTCCAGAGCGTTGTCCCTCTTGCGGATGATCTCGTGCAGCAGCTGCATGTACAGCTGTGTGACCCGGGAGTTCATGTTGCGACTCTCTTTCCTCAGCAGTTTGACCTCTGTCACAATGCCCCCATCCACCTCCACCAGCTGCTGCAGCGTCTCAATCTGACGCTTCTGTTTTTGCAGCTCCACATTGAGCAGCTCCAGCTCCTGCTTGTTGACCCGGCTCTCCAGCGAAGCCTCTGGCTCCTTTGAGTTCACACATATGGCACCTGTAACTTTCTGTTGGGGCACTATGAATGTGTAGGAACACTTGTCCTGGGGTATTTCAGTTGGGGCTCGCTTACTCCTCCCAGTATAGAGAAACTCTCTTTCTAAACCCTCTTCGCTGCTGTCGAATTCCTGTGTGCTGAACTTGTCATGGCCTCTTTCTGAAGGACCACCTTGAGTCTGAGCTCCAAAGGCCAAAGCACATGCAAGAAGGAGCCCCAGCAGCACCAGTGAGTGGGACTCCATGTGGGAGTGTCCTGTGCACCAACACCTGAAAGAGAAACAAAACAATATTAGTTTAATGAGTAAAATCTAACAATGTAAACAGTAGTGCCTTGCTACCTTGCTTATGATTAGATGCATGTTTTCTTTTAGTGCACTTTTGGAGTATTTAATTTGTAATCCTTAAATTACAATTAGAACATTTCTAAGCAATGATGTGTTATGAAATGCTTTTTAAATGAGTTGCGCCGACACAAACAACACACGCGATAACTGTCTTCACAGGTTCTGGCCTCTTCTCCCAATGGAAAAGACTGGTACATGAAGTCATTTGTCAAATGTGTTGATTGCCTGTTGGACTACCTGGTCTGAACCTGTCTTAGATGAGGGGAATTCGTATTTGGTTCCTTATCAAAAATGTGATCCAACCGCATGCCCCAAAGGACATTTAGTGGTAATGAGATGTAGTTGCAGAAACAACTACTTTTTACTCTTTTCCGAAGTGTTTTTTGTACACGCTTTTAGTTGTTACAAAAATATTTGTGTATACTTTTGCACTCCATGCACTCCGTGCACTCCAGTGACGGTATTACAAGTGAAGTAGACTCTGAATGCTGAGTCGAATGTATAAGAATAACGTGTCCTTGAACCCCCATTGCACCTTAATTGAAAACTGCTGTATATTCAGTTACACAGGGTGTAATGTGCTAACACCTCTGATGTGAAGGTACTGGTACTGGTACTAATCACACATTTTGAAAATGTTGTCAATAGTGGTTTGGTTGAAATAGCAGCTATGGCTTTGCAGTTTTTTATTGTTCATGTATATATTTATATAATGTATATACATACTATACATAATTATAGTAGCTATAGTAGCTGCCTTGAATACAGCCTGAAAATCTTTGTGATGTCTATTAATAATCCCAGACTCAGTGGGAGCCCCTCTGAGTGTTACTGAAGGCAAAGGCAGATCTCAGTGCAGTGATTGAAGTGTGAGATCCAGCAGCAGTAGGAGCAGAGCCCACACTGAGATAATGGAGCCTGTCCTATGCTGTAATGCTAGTGGACTATGTTTGGCCAGTGCCTCCTGTGGTTTCTTTAGAACATGAGCTGCATTCGGAAAAACTCAGTGCTACTTGCCCCCGCTGCAGAGGAGTCCCGGTTTGGATGTCATTAGGCTGCTTCTTCTGCTCCCAACTCCACTACACTTCAAAGCCTGAGGAAAATGCTTGCAGCTTGTGATGAAATGCCTTTTGTTGTGTGAGTGGATGTGCTGTGTCAGTAAATGTGTATTTTAGTTTAGACTCATGCCGGGTTTGCGTCTCTCTGACTGGAGAGAGTCCCATCTGTGCTGACAGTGACAGCCTGTTATTACACCATCTACTGTCTGCCCCTCTGCCTGTTAACAGACCCCCGCTCATTACAGTCTGCTGCGCATCAGCTCACTTTAACAAGCTACCACTGACCGGTCAGCAGCACTAGTGTTTAACAATGCTAATAAAAAATATACATGGCCTTTTGAAGATACAACTATACAAGCAATCACTGTGTACCTATAAAACAAACATGTTTCCATTTGTTTGACTCAACATGATGTCTTTATTAATTGCAGTGAGTCAGTCATAGACCACTATGCCCAGCACATTGTTTAGCCTGAGCACATATTAATTGGAGAGGTGGGCAGCTCAGACAGGCTGGTGTCTCCCTCAAGCCCCTCTCATTTCACCGTGAACATGGCATTCCTCACATTCTTCAGCACCTCATTAGACTGGGCTGCCGTGCACACTGAAGGTGGCACCCGTGGAGCATTTCAGACATGGCACCACTGCTTCTCCTCAGACTTCAGCTCCTACAGATCCTCTGGATCTACTGACCCAGTTCACTGCAGCACAGTGCCCTACTTCTGAGTGAATGCTTCATAATCACATCATCATCACAGATTCTCAGCACTTCATCTGTCTGTGGTTTGAGCCTGAGCTGTATGTTCACATTAGAGGGGCAGGGGGATCAGACCTGGCAGAGCGTTCTGCATTACACCTATAGTATATCTTATATGTTGGATCAAAGTCAAAGTGCATTTGCTCATTGAGATGTGCTATTGCATGACCTTGTGGACAACCTCGTTCCTTCTTTGGAATGTAATCCGTGTAAGCATGAACATGACATGGTGAACATAATTAAGCTAACTACCCGTTGAGTGTGTGCACTGCTGCAAACATAGAGCATTGTTAAGAATCCCCACAGAGCAGGCCAGTGCACGCACTAAACGCAGGCTTATTCTGTGACCTAAGTCTGGCCTATAGGTGCGTCACCTGTGAGGGAAGCCTGACAGGAGGCAGCGCTCTACAGTTTTCTCAAAAGGCTTTTATACAAAAAGCACTTTTCAAACAAAGAGTGAATTGAGCCTCTCACTCTGCTGTCCTCCTGAGCCCAGGGAACATCCTGAGCCAGCAGGCTCTTGCACTGAACCACATTATCTCAGCCATGTCCGCCACCCGCCTCTGTGGCCCATCACACGGTGTGTTACTAGAGCTTGGCACTCTTCACATACAGGGCTTCTTTAGATGTGAATGCTCTGGGCATGAAAACACTGCTCTCCAACATCTGCTCATTCATCTATTCATTATTTTTTATCTCTGTTCACAGTTTGTTAGGACAAAAATACTATTAGTTTTAACTGCATTGATAAAATCTGTGAAATACTTACAAGATAACTTTGGAGCTCTGAGCAGTATTTTTAGTTGCCGTGCCCTTGAGCATAAGCCAGTTGAAGTGTTTCTTGGTAAAAAGTCATCCCAACAGTAAAGGCTGTCCTCTCTAGTCCCTGTGTCACCTCAGTCCATTCCAGCTCCAGTAGGGAGCTCTGTATTCAGGTGTGTGTGAGAGACACTGTCATTAGCCCAGTGGAGCCCAGTGTAAGAAATTCTTCATTGAGAGTGTAGTTTCCAAAGGCTCCTCAGGTCATGTAAATCCCTGTTGCTTTAGTCCTGATAGATGGAGGTGGTCCCAGGCAGCTTGTGTACAGCGTGAGGAGACTACTGTCACTTTTTAGTGGGTTGAATCCATCACTTCTGCCTCACAGCTCCAAGAGGCTGTCTCTCTCTTCCTCTGCTACACCTCTCTCTCTCTCTCTCTCTCTCTCTCAGACTTTTCCCTTCTCTCCCCTCCCTCTTGTTGGTGCTTTTTAAATGATGAAAACTCCTGTAGCAGTAAGCAGTCTCCCCCCCAAGCCCCTTGAAGAGCGAACATTTCTTTTTTAGCAACTCCCCTCCTCCCTGTGGCACAAAGGACAGCCACAACACATAAACACACACTGCTCAAGTTACTCACCCCCAGCCCCCTCATGCCCCCTGGCCAGCACTTCACCAGTTGCACTATTTCTGGCATGGACAGTGTTGCACGGTGGTTCTGGTTTTGGTCTGTAGTGATGTTCCACTGCTGAGATGTTGATTTGCCGTGAATGAGCACTTGGCTTTGGCGCTGTACTTCAAAGAATATTATGCAAATAAAAATAGAAATATAAAACTCTAAAACAATTAATGGAATGTCTACAGCCAGTCGGAGATGTTATTGCCATGTCCTGAATGTTCCACAATGTGGCATTAAAATCCGTGGTGATGCCTCCAGGCCTGTGGAGAGGCAACCTCACGTGTAGTAGGAAGACATGTTTTCAGGGCAATACAAACACTAAGATGTTATTTGGTAATACATGTCAGACATGACAACATAATTAGATCCTCATTAAGATTTCTTGAGAGCCACAATAATACAAGAATAACATAATGACTGAATAGCATCACTTGAGAAGAAGTTACAAGTACTCAGGTAAATATGGAATTGTAAATGTAAGTCATTAGTACTGACCTCTGACCTGGACAGAGACGGAAACAGCCTGACAGTTAGGAAGTGGGTCCAGGTGTTGAACTCAGACCTGGTCTGAGTGGATAACAGTGTTTTATAACCTAAAGGTGACGGCAGCTTGTACCAGACACAGGGTGGAGAAAACCCTCTTAACAGTACAATTACATTTCTTAAAAGTAGAATTTTATCCTTTAGTTGGCTCTAATGAAAAGAACAAATACATTTTTAGGAATAAATTGAGACGTCTGTCTTCCTCGGGGTCTTAGTGGTGAGGCTCAGTGCCCTGAAGGACTTTGTAGCAGGAATTTTTCTTGGCATTGGCCCAAAGCCAGCAGCTTTTAAAGTGATTTCGTAATTTGTTTTTATGATCTTTTTCCTCTCTCCCAAAAGTGAATGTTTCAAAGGTGTCATCAACAAACTATTGTGCAATGCTTGAACTGTGAATTGTAATAGTTTAAGTTTTTAGTGTAAACACTGATAAATGTATTTTGTAATATATTCTGTAATGGAGACTTAGCAGTGATAATGAACATGCTACAGTTTTATATTTTAATCACCAGCGCATGAGCTGATGTGGCTCATCTGCCAACTTTCATATCATAAAGCCGTTTGTGTTAACGATTCTTAGGAAATCTCTCCATCATAAACACGTCTCTGCCCTCTCATGTCTCCAGCCGATGCTGTTGAATTGTGATGCTACTTTGTAACTCTCTGAAAGTTTAATAGGGAACAATTTTACTGTAAAGATTTAGTTTGAAATTATTTGTGACTCAATATTTGAAGGCACTGAGCCACTGATGTCTTTGTCGGCAAGTTTCCTCTTTTCCCCTAACCTAAATAAAGAGACAGATGAATGTTTTCCCTGATGACACAGTCAGAATGTAATGTTGGCTCCAGGACACAAGGTTCCTGGCAGTAACTACTAAAGCTCAAACACACATGTGTTTGATACGTCTTTAATAAGAGTCCAAACAGGAGGCAGATTCACACAGTTGACAGCTGATTGTTGTGAAGCTGTGGTCAATGAAAAAGAAAATCATTAAATCAGAATTACGTCACTGTAAAAACCTGTAAAAATATTTTACTCTAGTGAAAGTAGAACTGGTAGTGCAAAAACATGCAAAATAAATGTACTCATTCTACAATGGAT